>JANJGK010009454.1:0-12500 GCA_039081455.1 Macrobrachium rosenbergii
AGAAAACTCGTTTGCGCTGAAGAAACTTCGGTGCATTTTTTATTTGTTTTATCTTGTTACTTTGCATTGCGGCAATTTTCAATACATTTTTCTACCAATCTTTTAAATAGTTTTCAAGATGATCCCAAACTTGACATAGTCGCAGAGAAAGCCTGCTTGATCAAAGTCCCATGCGTTCCATTCTATAAAATCGTAATGAGGCAAATACATACAGAAATGTGATTTCGTGACCCTGAAAACTTCAGTTAATTATTTCACTCATACTGTATAAGAGTGAAGAGTCACGAATGCATATAATTTATGGATGTTTTCTTTCACGTACCGAGTCTATTTCCATATTTTCTTTAAGGCGATTATTTTCGACATGTGACGAAAAGAAAAAAAAAAGAAAAATACACATGACTCACTCTCTTGCGCACTAAGACTATTTGCAGCCTCATTCCTAGTTGGGCTATTTCAAAAAAAAGAAAGATTAACACTAAATTTAGTTGTGGAAAAGATAAAGAGAAGAACTAAGACATCCACGAGTACTTCATCAGAATCCTACGTACACTTCTTAATAGCGAGGACACAAAATTGACGTTTCTTTTTTAAACAAGATTTTTTCTACATACTGTAGTGACTGACTCTGTACAAGTATTCCATAATTTTTTCTAGATTTCTAGGACAGTTTTCGATTCTCTTGTCTGTTATGTATTGTTTACATACGCACATTATATAAATATGTGTATATATATGTATGTATATATACACACACACACACACATATATATATATATATATATATATATATATATATATATATATATATATATATATATATATATATATATATTATATATATATGTGTATATATATATATATATATATATATATATATATATATATATATATATATATATATATATATATATATATATATATATATATATATATATATATATATATACATATAGGGTGCGGCATAAGTAACGCCCTTTGCTTAAGTGGAACAAAATTAAAGCCTTTTTGATTATCCTTTATTTTTTCGAACATGAATGTATTGCCACAGGTTAATAGAATAATATAATGTATTAACAAAATTAATATAATGCTTATTCGGTTTAATAATGTTCAATACAAATACTAATTGCTAACTCTGCAGAAAGACGCCTACTGGATTTTTGAGGAGAACGCAGCAACGATTCTTGTAGTTCATTGGACTTTTCTAAGCTTGTTGCAACAACTGGCCTACCCGCTCTTTGAGCATCACTTACGCTTCCTGTGGATTCAAATTTCCTAATCAATCTTGTGATATTTCGGCTTTGCACCCCTTGGGATGTTAAATTCAGCTGATAACAATCTTGCGGTTTCAGCATCATTTTTATTGTTTTGATAGTACAATTGAATTGCTTTCACTCTCTGTTCCTTTGTTAATCTCATGGTTGTATAAAATATCTGAAAAAATTAAGATTTAGCAAATTAATTAAAGAAAATAATAAAGAAAATATACATTATAAGATATAAAATTAAAAAGGGCGTTACTTATGCCGCACCCTGTATATATATACATACATACATACATACAACACACACACACACACACACACACACATATATATATATATATATATATATATATATATATATATATATATATATATATATATATATATATATATATACACACACACACACACACACACATATATATATATATATATATATATATATATATTATATATATATATATATATATAATATATATATATATATATATATATACTCGTATAATCTTTCATTTTAGAAATGCTGAACCACAGCCATCGTTTGACATCTCACTGTACCATTAGAACAACTTACACCCGTTGACTGATTACAAACAACGACAGACGGTGACTTTGTAACTTGACATTTGTGAATATAAAAAAGTTACAAGAGTGTAAGCGACAAAATTCATAATTAGCCAAGGATTACAAACTTACAATCAGTTATCGAGGAGACATGTTGATATCGATTACAAGTGCAGAAACTGAATTCGACAGGCGTATATACAGTAGAGTCGATAATAACTGCCATCTCTTTTTTTGGCTCAGTGGCCAAAGTCAGTGTCTATCGTTGCTTCTAAACCAGGCAACGGTTCGAATCCGACCGGGGACGAAGCACTCAATAATTATAATTCTCTTTGGGTGTAAGATATTCTCGAGGTATAGTGAATTGGATACGAAATGATGTGTGTGGCTTAATTAATGTTTGTGAATGTGAAATGTCTCGTATGTATAAATAGACAAAAATTTATAATTAGCCAAGTGTTGCAAACTTGCCAATCATTTACCATAGTGGAGATGGGTTGATATCGATTGCGAGTACAGAACCTGAATTCGACAGGCATATGTGCAGCAGAGTCTCCGCATCTACGTATATCCCTCTTGATGGTTCAGTGGTCAAAGTCACTGTCTATCATTGTTTTAAACCAGACAGCAGTTCGAATTCCACTGCGACGAAGCTCTTATCAATTATAATTACCCTTGGGTGTAAGTTATTCTCGAGGTATAGTGGACTGGATATTAAATGATTTGTGACTTAATATTTGTGAATATAAAAAAAAGTATCGAGTGTACAAGTTACCCAAATTCACACACACACACGCCCACATTTATATATACATAAAATTAGTGACCCCAGAGGAAAAACAAGCAATAATCTTCGCCACCGTTCTCACGGAACTGCGTAAGTAAGATTAGCCATTCATATAACTGTACCGAAGGCTCATCAACAACGCAATGAAGCCCATTTGGCAACTCGCCTTTACCTTGCACGCATTCTTCCACTTCCTGAACACTGAGACCCATCCATTCCAGTACTCTTCCAGCTTAACTCAGCAGCAACTTCAAGGCCTGCCTCTCCTTTCCCAACACTTCCGTGATATACATATTTTCAGTAAAATATTGCTCTTCATTTTTCTTATATTACCGAACCACGTCAACACATTCTGAATTGTGTTTACACCTTCATTGGTTTTTTTACGCAATTTAATCGTATTGCAATTTTCCTAGCCTTTTCCAATATTTCTTTCTTCCTTTATTCTACGGTACAAACAATTCATCTCATCTTCTTTAGCATTTATTCCTTTCCGTTATATTCAGTATTCTCCCCTCAGAACAGGAAAATGACTCAACAGTAACTGCCTAGACCCAGCTAACGTCCTCGCTTCACCTGTTCTATGGCTTGCCTCCTCTCTCATCCTGCCGTAATCTGTTACACTTATTCCAAAATACCGATACGAATTATTCACATTCCCTTCGTACGAACGTTTTCAATTTTTTTTTTATTTGTGAATGAAGATTTTGTTCACTGTTTCCACTAGGAGCACATATTCTCAGAGATCATTTGATATTTAGGGATCATTTTATATTTTTGGAGTGGTCTGAATAGAATACTCAATTTTGTTGGAGGGTCTAAAGATAAAAAAATCTAAGAAATGGATACTATTATTTTCTTCTTCTGGAATAAGTTTTTCCAAGGCATTGTCCTCATGCCTATAGCAACTATTTGAGAGTTTCAAACTGAAGGACTTAACCTCGTCTCAAAAACACTCCATACATATATATTTGATAAAAGAGATGACAATGGATTACCTATGGCCATTCCAAATAGCTGTTCATTAAATCATCCATTGCAAGCAATTTTACAGTTTCTGATTCATATAAACAAATAAATCTAATCCTATTATTGTTTGGTAATTCGGGAATCATAGGTAACGGCCAAGAAATTCAGTAAGTCATCAACTGGCAAACTGGTAAATAATGGAATAACATCAGATCTAACTCAAAGTTTTACCATGTTAATCCCACAACGAATAAGAAATGAATCCAAAATCCATACCATCTGGACGACTGAGAAATGAAAAGAACACGCAAAAAAAAATAAATAAATAAAAAAAAAGGTGGATGCTACGAGAGGAGAGGAGCGACTCCAGTTCAAGAATTTACGTAGTGCAAGGCACAACTGTAAACACAATGTGCCTTTTGATTGGAAACACCCGCCCACATCTGGAAGTCATCTGTCATGCAAGAATCAACAATAATAATTTGAATCTTAGCAATACTATTTGAAACCGGGCATCATGGAAAAATATAAATATTAGTAAATGAATGCAAAAATACATTCACAAATTCAAATCAACAAGTTTAGAGTTACAGATGTATTTCATAAATATATGGTTCTGTATTTACATTTTTTTTTACAAATATCATAGATTAATAACAGAATACGTAGAGAGAGAGAGAGAGAGAGAAGAGAGGAGAGAGAGAGAGAGAGAGAGAGAGAGAGAGAGAGAGAGAGAGAGAGAGAGAGAGAGAGAAGGCAATTTTGTCCCACTTTCAGGTAGGAATTTTCCATATTGCTGACTCTGACCTCAAATGTAAGGATTCCTTATCGATAGGAGACCGAAAGTGTACTACTGTACAGCAAGAAAGAGTATACCACAGATCAAACTTAATAGTTTCGATGGTAGAAGTTCTGAGAGAGAGAGAGAGAGAGAGAGAGAGAGAGAGAGAGAGAGAGAGAGAGAGAGAGAGAGAGAGAGAGAGAGAGAGAGAGATCTGCAAAACCAGGAAAAGCTACGTAAGGAGACAGATTTACATAGCAATACCTACAGAAAGAAAGCGAACAGAAAGAAAAGACAGCCAAAATTTTTTCTACTGATTACTTGAAGGTTTTGATTTCTAATCTCTGGCGGGGGTCGGGGACGTCGATCAGGTATAGGTTTGGAATGATTTGAACAGCCAAAAACAATTTTGTTTGACATGTGAGAGCGGAAAAATATCCCTCAAAATGGTGTGCGGTTCAAAGGCAGAGTCCATTGTAAGAAGGTATGAAGCTCTTTTCATTATGATCCGGCGCCGTTGAAGTATTCCGGCATAATAAAAAATACATCTGACCAGGGAATACCGAGAGAAGCAGACCGAACACTGGATTTCCAAGTAAAGTAAAATAATAAGAAACCACGGGATGAAAAACCCTCCAGTAAAACCGCAGTCTGTTCTTAACAATAGCCAGGTCCAGCAGGGCAGTAAACATCCTACGTCCCAGGGTGCGAGGGGGGATCCGCGCCCTTTTTAATCCGCCCTCCACCCTCATTTCGGAGATTACCCCAGGGGCAGCCTCTTGAATGGCAGTGACATCTAAGGAGGAAATGCCGAGAGGACGCGGGGGTGGTGTGGAAAGAGGGACGCTCAAAGAGCCTTCGCACAAGGGGCGTACGTCCTGGGGAGGAGGGACGGAAAACCCCTCACGCAGAAGGGGTCGCTGAGGTTCGCCTCACACAATTTTCGAGGATGAAGTGTTCCGAGGACCCCAATGTGTTTTGTTTATTATTTGAAATCGTTTTCTGTTAATGGGGTTGCTGGAGCGGATGGGTTTGCAGATGCAATGGAGGAGATGGAGGTAGGGGAAAGCTAAGGGGGAAGGACAGCATCTTTCTGACAGATGACTCTCTCTCCTGACCTCTCTCTCTCTCTCACCGCTCTCTCTCTCTCTCTCTCTCTCTCTCTCTCTCTCTCTCTCTCTCTCTCTCTCTCTCTCTCTCTCTCTCTCTCGCAAAATGATCTTGTAAAAGTCAAGGAGAATGTGGATTCTTTAAACATTAAGGTCAACATATGAAAAGTATATGACTATGATTGATTGACTGATTGAAGACCAAGCGTCGGAACCCATCAGGATTATTCAGCGCCGTAATGAAGGTGAAATATATAAATTAATGATATGATTGATAATGAATAGGTGAATGATGATATACTAGTAAAATTGTGTTAAAATATGTACGTAGATGATATTAGATAGAAGCAACAAATAATAAGTATATATTAAACTTTTATATTCAAAATATATACTTAGTATAAGATTAAATATGACTAAAATCTTTATTAAATATACTGAAATCATATCTCATTAAAATAACCAGGTTCTTTTAGATAACTCACAAGGTTATCTACCTCAACGTCATCATTCAAAATTTCTAGAATAGTCTTCCCAGTTAGTAAGTACTTTGCCCTAAGGCGATTAAATTTAGGACAGTGCACCAGCATGTGCTCAACGGATAGCTGACCACCACATGAGCACAACTGGGGCACTGGCTCCCTCTAAAATATAGCTATGAGTGAAGCGGGTATGGCCAATCCTAAGCCGTGTTAGGATGATCTCAAATCTTCTGTTACGATTAAAACCCGAACTCCAAAAATCGATACTTTTTCTAATGTTTCTGTACTTCCTACTTGTGGATAAAATGGGGGAAGTCCATCTCTGCTGCCATTTTGTACGAATGTATCGTCTGATAACTGGACGCATATCCAAATGTGGCATCTTATTAGTTAAGAAATCACATCTTGCAGCGTCCTGTGCTTTACTATCAGCCAGTTCGTTCCCCTCTAGACCAGTGTGCCCAGCAATCCAACAAAACTTTACTGATTTGTGGTGAACAGAAAGATAAAAAAGTCATTCCTGAGCCTTTTGAATTAAGGGATTAAGCTTCTTTAGGGCTTCTAAAACACTCCTTGAGTCACTACATATTACTGTGGATTTAATTTCTTATTAGGTGCAAGATTTAAAGCATCAGCTATGGCTGTTGCTTCAGCAGTGAATATGGATAAGGAGTCTGATAACTTTTTTATATATGATTCCCCCTCAACACACCACTGCACATCCTACTCCATCTTCCGATTTTGATCCGTCAGTATAGATTTTCCTGTCATTTATATGCCTCTCATCATGCTCCTATAACTTGTTTCTGACTTCTCCTCCGGACGATTTTTCTTCCTTGTCTTTTTAATGCAGACATCTATTGCTGCAATAAACCATGGAGGGATAGCAGGATGTTTTAACTTGATCCTCCCGTTCACCCAGCTGTTTGATTTGAAATGGTATTGAAGATCTAGATCCAAAAAGACTTGAGTCACACTGCTTTTAAGATCTCAAAAGAAGGATTCTCCTTCGAGCTTTTCAGCAGCATGGTGTCTCTCAGACCTAGCTCATGCCGTCCTTAAGTCCGGTGGTAGCTGATGGGAGTCTACATAAATACTTTCAATGGGTGAAGTTCTAAAAGCTCCAGTGCAGATCCTTAGCCCCATATTATGCACAAGCGTCCAATTCCTAAAGTTTAGCCTTTGAAGCAGATGAGTATACTTGGCAGTCATAGTCTAACTTAGATAAACATATTGCATTATAAAGCCTTAATAACGATTTCTTATCAGCACCCCAATTAAAATTAGATACTACTTTTAAAATATTTAATGATCTCTTCACTTTCACTTTTAACTGGTCAATATGATTATTCCAAGTGAGCTTTCGTCAAAGACCATTCCTAAAAGTTTTACTTCAGTAGAGTAAGGTTAAATAATTTCATTTAAGGTAAGAGTTGGAATGGTTTCCTTAGCTCGGCGTCTGCAGAAACCGAAAAGCGACAGTTTTTGATTCGGAAAATCGAAACCCTTGCTCATTAGCCCACTTGCTTACTTTATCGATGCTCTTTGCATGAACCTGCTAGCAGATGCTGCATCATATCCTGTGCAGTACAGAGCCAAATCATCTACAAATAAAGAGCCTTTTACTGGTGATGATATCTTTTCTAATACTCCATTAATGGCAATAGCAAAGAGGGTGACACTAAGGACACTACCCTGAGGAACTCCCTCCTCTTGTAAGAAAGGTCATGATACATGATTCCAAACACTTACCTTTATATATCTTTCTGATAAAAACGAATTTATAAATCTGACAATTTTTTCTTTAATGCCCATCTTATACAACTTTTTTATAATACCATAATGCCATGTGATGTCATATGCCTTTTCCAAATCAAAGAAAACTCCTATTGTTTGGCTCTGTTTAGCAAAACCTTGGTGAATTTGGTTTGAGAGCCTGAGCAAGGGATCTAAAGTAGATCTAGTTTTCCTAAAGCCAAACTGGAATGGAGAAAGCAATTTATTTGTTTCTAAGTGCTTTTCCATCAGCTTACAAATACAACTGGTGAGAGCTATTAGTCTATAGCTGCTGGGTAAAGAAGGATCCTTTTTTGGTTTCTTCATGGGGGGGATTAATGATAATTTCCAGCTCTCAGGAATAATACCAGTTTCCCAGATTTCATTTATTATATCTAAAAGAAATTTCTTTGACTTTTCTGGGAGATATTTCAGCATTTCATAGATTATTTTATCTTCACCAGTGGCTGATGGTTTGGTATTCTACAAGGCATCTTTGAGTTCCTGCAGTGTAAATTTTGCATTAAATGGTTCAAAATTATTTTCACTTAAATCAAGAGAAATCTGGGCATTTCTAATGTCTTGGGATTCTACAGAATAGTTCTCGCTACTTGATATTCTCGAGAAATGTTCTCCTAATTTTTCTGCGACCCTCACCATTTATCTTAAGGGTAGGCAGAGGTTCAGGGACAAACTTGCCATTTAGTTTTTTTATTTTCTTCCAAATCATTTTGGATGGTGTTCCTGCCCATGAGAATCAACTCACTAAATATCTTCCAGTCTGCTTCATCTACCTTCCATTTGGGAGGTGACTCAGAGGGCTGATTCTTAACTGTTTTTACATGAATTGGGAAGTGGTCACTCCTACTTGGATATTCATTTACTGACCATTCATAATCAGTGTGAACACTAGATAAGCAAAAGCTCAGATCTATAGCCGAATAAGTATTGGAGTAGATGTTATGGTAAGTCATGGTTCCATTATTGAGTATAGTGATATTATGATCATCTGTAATACCTTCCAACATCCTACCCTTGGCATCTGTCGTGTTCCCACCCCATATGGGGTTGTGAGCATTAAAATCACCAAGGATGAGGAAAGGAGTAGGAAGCTAATTGATCAGTAAATAAATATCATTATAAGTGAAATCCAAATCAGGAGGAAGATAGGTGGAGCAAACTATAATTTGCTTGTCTAAAATGGAAGTTACTGCTACAGTTTGGAGGTAAGTATTAATTAATAGCAAGGAGTGTTGCAATGACTTATGTACAATAATTGCTGCACCTCTCTTAGCTCTATCTCCGACTGGTGGTGAAGAATTATATATGCTGCAATTTAACCCGGGATTACACTGTGTGCTTCCAAGCTTAGTTTCTTGGAGACGCACAATACCTGGGCTATGGTCATGGAGCAGTACCTTCAGCTCTTCACTTCGAGCCCTAAGACCTCTACAGTTCTATTGTAGTACTGATGTGAAAACTATTTTTTGGGCTTGGTGGAAGGCCTTTGAATGGAGCCTTCTCATTTACTCTCTTTTGTTTATGAGTATTATCAAGAGATGATTTGGAAACGACTGGTCTTGACAGGTTTGGTTTATTATCTGTTGATTTACTGGGGTCATTTTGTTTCCCCTTCTTGTCAATTTGTTTAAATTCAGGCTGGAGTTCTTGCATCGAGCTTAGTACTTCGTATCTATTACTAAGTGATGCATGTTTAACTGGAGGAGAGGATGAGGGGGAACGTCTCCTCTTTTGCTGCTTTTGCTCCTCAGTCTCCATTAAATCAGGCAGAGACTCCTCCTGAGACAATTCCAAGGTGGTTGGGTTAAGTGGCATCTTATCCACCTTGGAGGCTTGTGCTCTAGCCTCAACAGGCTTAGCACCTGACTCAGATGGCTGGGCTACTACCACAGGGGCTGATGCACCTGATATATTAGTGGGTGCTGCCACTGCACCCCTAGTGGTAGATAGGGGTTAGTGGCTTAAGAACTTCAGCATAGCTCCTAGGTTGTTATCCTAATTGTCTTTTTGCAAAACCGATACTTATATGCTCTGCATTGGCTTTATTTAGTGCAGACAGTTCAAATTTGTAAATTTCACCATTTTTTTTATTGGATTTATGTTCCAGTTGACAATTAACACATTTTGCTTCTCTATTGCATTCATCATCATGATGGACACCAGAGCAGTTAATACAAATTTTAACATTTTTGCAGTTTTTTGATGGGTGGCAAATTTAAAGCGAAAATAGCACTGCATTAGTCTGCTGGAAAGGACGTACTCGTATCCTTTCATTTTCAAATATGACATGAGAAGGTATTTCAGAGTCTACAAGGGTTAAAATGATCATGTTGGCAATACCTGCCTTTTTCACTCTCCAAACTGAAGTGGGACTCATTTCTAGAATTTCTTCTTCTGTCATGTCATAAAGGTCTTTATCAAATATTACTCCTCTCCCATGACTAAAGCTTAAGTGGGGCTTGATCTTCGTAATCATTTCATCATTTTTTATGTCCAACAAGGACAGCATATATGCTTGGGTTATGGATTTGGCATGGATAAGAACGGTGTTCTTCCCAAAACGAGAAATATCACTGCTCTTTATTCCTCCCACCTTTTTCTGAAGAAACCTGCAAAATTTATAGTAGTTATAATCTTCCTCCTTGGCTGAAGCTACCACCCACATAGAAGGTTTAGGAGTCCTTATTTCTACATTCTGGTTTCTCTCTGGTTTATCCTGAGCCCATTTAGAGGGCACATAAACGTCCATGCCGCTGGGAACCTTGTCTGTTAAGGGTCCTCGTACTGTAGCTTGACCTATTTGTATGGCACTTATTATACTACTAGGTAACCCACGCTTTCCATTTAGATTCAACATCAATAAAGTTCATCCTGATTTCTACAACAGTTCCAAATGATTTCAGAGCTATCGAGATCATTCCATAATCACAACAGACTGGTAAGTCTTCAATATGGAGCATTCTCAAATTTTTCACACAACCTGCCCGTGTTGAGGATTTAATTTTGGATGAAGATTTCTTAGAGAAGTCCGTGTCCTTGCTTGAAGTCGTCATCAGTGAAGCATGACTAGAGGGTCCAGGGGAGGGGAAGTCAGGAGGGACTTCAGGATATTCGTTATTACTGGTTTTTGTCAACTTATTTTTGGAGAAGTCATCAACATTTCGAAAAATTTCAATCTCCAAGGTGGGTGCAGAGGTCATCATCTGTGCGAGAACAGCACCATCAGAGGGTCCAGGGGTATTCGAACCCTTATAAATGCTAGACATAAAGATCTGAGAGGGGTAAAAAAAATAATAATAAACCTGAAAACCTTAAAAAGATATCATCAGCCTTTCATCGGGCTTATTCTTCCACCAATGGCACAAGTGAGAACTGACCCCCAAATGTCCGAGTCCCTACCCTACCCCACAGGGGATGGCACAACACAATTATAGTGGCCAAAGTGTAAGCCAAACCCGCTTGCTAGGACCGAAGGTATTACGAGAATACTATCATCCCCACTCTAATCGTGTTATGGGCAAACCGGATAGAATGCCGAAAGTCCTATCCCCAGAACCGGACTCCCCTGGAATCCGTGGTCCAGCCCTAAAGAATAGTTCAACCTGATAGCTCTCAGGTCCGAACGTTGTCAGGCAGCTGATGGTCCTACCGCAGTTCCTACTATTTAGCTTCGGATATAAACCCGATCCCAGCTATGATATCTTTTCCTGTTTATCAAGTCCGATAAATTTTAGCAAAAGCAGAAAATTCCACAAAAATTAATTCAAAGAAATATATAATGGTACATGGGACACTTGGACTCAAACCCAGGAACAGATTCCTGGGGTTCAAGAGCCCCCCTCACCACGTCAAGGTGGTCCCAAATCGAGGGGGTATATGACAGGGGGTATATGACTATGTGCACTCGTGTCTGCATACTAATGTATATATTTATGTATATATATAAATAAAAGCAAATGCCATGAAGGAAAAATGAAACCACGGAGTGGGTGCTAGGCCTTTTGACGCAACGGTCCAATGGTTTCATTTTTCCTTCGTGGCATCTGCCTTGACTTATACATTCATCACGTTCCATATCTTCATAAATCAGTTGTACATACATATATAAATATATATATATATATATATATATATATATATATATATATATTTATATATATATATATATATATATATATATATATATATATATATATGTATATATATGAATATATATTTATATATACATATACTTTTTCTTTAACGCTTGGGTCAGCGGAGATATGGAGAGTGAGTGATCTTATCCACCTCAGGCCTGGAGAAAACACAAAAAAAAAAGAGAAGGAAAAGAAGAGCAAGGTCTAAGCAACAAGCCGCTTCTTAAGTGAGAGCAGGTTATACAAAACAAGGAAGCACAAGCAGAAGTTAAGTATACCTTAGTTTAACCAGACCACTGAGCTGATTAACAGCTCTCCTAGGGCTGGCCTGAAGGATCAGACTTATTTTACGTGGCTAAGAACCAATTAGGTTACCTAGCAATGGGACCTACAGCTTATTGTGGAATCCGAACCACATTATAGCGAGAAATGAATTTCTGTCACCAGAAATAAATTCCTCTAATTCTTCATTGGCCGGCCGGAGAGTCGAACTCGGGCCTAGCAGAGTGCTAGCCAAGAACTCTACCGACTCGTCCAACGAGGAACTAGCACAAGCGGAGGAACTTCCAATGCTCAGTAGGAGGTGGAAACGAAAAGTGTATGAACA
>JANJGK010009456.1:2500-21368 GCA_039081455.1 Macrobrachium rosenbergii
TTGGTTACTGAGCAAAACACAATTATTCCTTTTACTCTCCTCTCTCTGCTACTGCCATAATACAATTATCCTTGTATTTCAGTAATTCACTTACATTTTTATTCACCTATTTATTAATTTGTTAATTTATCAGTTTTTCTAATAAATGATCTCCTCTTTCTGTATTTCCCTTTACTTTCTGTTCCTTCTCTCAAATGAACACCATAATATTCTTTGGCAGATTCTTGAATTTCAAGTCATTGGCCCCTGGGGCTTGTTCCGTGTGCATAAGGTTCGTCTTCTGAATAATAATAATAATAATAATAATAATAATAATAATAATAATAATAATAATAATAATAATAATAATAATAATAATAATAATTAGAAAGTTGTTATTTAATGTTATCTCAGTTATGCTTTCTCTGACTAAACCTTACAAATATGGAAAAAGTCCTTGCAACAGATAACCCAGATTTTCAATACTTTAGTATTTAAATAGTATTTTCTTTCAGAAAATCCTTTTTACAGTTACTGCAGCGAAAAAACATTTTGTTCGAAAGCAAATGAAAACCATTCAGCATCACAACCAACAGTGGAAAGATGTCGATCCCTGAGCTGAGATGACTTAATCAGTTCTGACCAGGAGATGCTCTACCACTGTACCAAGGATAAGGATCTTTATTATTATTATTATTATTATTATTATTATTATTATTATTATTATTATTATTATTATTATTATTATCATTATTATTATTATTATTATTATTATTATTATTATTATTATTATTCATAAGGTGAAGAGCCCTATTCATATGGAACAAGCTCACCAAAGGGGCCATTGACTTGAAATTGAAGCTGCCACAGAATTTGACGTTCATCAGGAAGCAGTAACAGATGGCAAAGGGAAGTACAGAAAGAAAAGATCATAATTAAGAAATAAAAATGGATTAACGAATAACTGAATAGATAAAAATGTAAGTAAATTATTAAAATGCAAGGGAATTGTATGCAGTGATTTTCAACCTTTTTCATTCTGCGACCCCTTATGAGCAACTCAATATGACCGGTGACCCCTTTCAAATTTTTGATTCAATAATATCAGTAGGGTTACCATATTTTCATAAACCAAACACAGTACAAAAGGAATCTACATTCACTATGACGGGTCCCCAAACCTATCTACACGTTTTTATTTATTCCTCCTTCCAAATCTGTTAAACAGTTTTTCCTCTGACGGGTCACAAGCTTATCTGGAAACACGATTTTTTTGCTTTTCATTTCTGCTTCCACATCTGTTAGGCCTTTTTGCTCTGACGGGTCGAAAGTCTATCTGCAAACATGATTTTTCGCTCCTAATTTGCCGCATACACACGTTCCCACTGAACATTGGAACGTTGTTGGGTAACTGACTGCTAGTCCTGAACATTATGGGACATTTTTCTGATTGACCGGAACGCCCAGGACAAGGCTTCAAATCCGGGACAGGTCCCGGCCAAACCGGGACGTATGGTAACCCTAGTACAAAAATAGCACTGTACTGTGATAAATTTGCTACTTGCATTAAAAAGATATTATTATAACTGTTTCTGTTAAATAAGTTAAATTACTGACTGTTCTGGCCTGGTGATCAGGTATTGCTTCGTGTAACGGCGCTGAAGCTGAAAAAGGCTGCAACACCCTCGCTCAAGAATGATCTACGGCCCCCAGGTTGAAAACCTCTGTATTAGGGTAATAATGCAATGCATCTTCGCTTCAGCTTCTGAAGTTCCAACTGCACGACATCCTTAGTAGGGAGACTGTTCCACAGTACACCGGTCGGAGGAATTTCACACGTGTTTTTGGGAGATTCAACTGAAATAATGGCCAGAAAATAATACCATTAAATCAGTATGGCTGACAGAGTTTGAGTCTTTCCATGACCAGTTATAATCATGAAACAGACAGGATTAGGCCATATTTTGTTAGATATTTTAGGTATAATGCTTTAATTAAAAATTCTGTCATTGTCTGTGGAGCAGAAATTCTCCATAAAGCTGTTTTATTCCGAAAAAAAAAAAACAGATTCAGTATCTCCTGTCACATTTGAACTGGGCTGAATTACGAAATGTTTATAGATTCGTGTTTATTTACGAAGGTTGTGCCATGAGGTGTATATTGGCTTAGAGTGTATGAATTAAAATTAATTCAAATTCAGTTAATAATATCTGTAAGTTATCTGAATGTATTTTTGTTATCGTGGTGTTCATACTGAAGATATTTCTTCCAAGGTGAAAAATATGAATATCATTGATTTGAATTTTTATCCTACCCTATCATTTATCAATAAAAAGTTACCTAATTATTTAAAAATATTCTCCAAATAATATAAATTTTCAATCTGCCTTATCAATCCATAAAAAATTTACTTAATTATCTAAAATTATTCTCCAAATAATATTAATTTTTAATTTGCCTTAACACTCCAAAAAAAAATTAATTACTTAAAAGTATTCTCCAGATAATATGCATTTTCATTCTGCCTTATCAATCAAAAAAAGTTACCTAATTGTATGAAAATATTCTTCAAGTATTAGCGACAAAAAAAAAAAAACAATAAAAAACCTCTGAAAATCACGTAAAATCTCTAGGACCATAAACTTACAAGATGCTTATGCAAATTATCTCCATTTTTTTTTTTTTTATCTTTTCAAACAAAATGAAGTTAGTAGCTCTCACGACGCTGAGAGGAGGCTTTTAACATTCCCGGACGCTGTCTCCTCACTTAAGTGGCAAGAGAGTGTTTAGCACCCATAATCATGTGCTTGCATATTCATGAATATTTAATCTTTGAAAACATGAGAGTAACACTAAGAAGTACTTGATTTATGTTTATCCATCTATCTACATATATATATATATATATATATATATATATATATATATATATATATATATATATATATATATATATATATATATATATATTGCCAAACAACTCTCACAGCATTTCACGCTTGATGCACCTATATGGATGGCTCATCAGTAATGCTTCAAACCCTCTACATTTGCTGCACTGATCATCTATATCATGACCTAGCTTTTTCATATACTTGGTATGAAAGCTCTTTCATTCTAAAACCTCTTGTGCTCCATTTATCTAGCACTCATCAACTTTTACAGAATATACATCTGTTCACCACCCTATTCTTTTCCATACTTTCCACATGACCAAACCACCTCAAAACACTCTTGATTCATAATTTCTCCCTAATTCTTCTCACGTGATCAAACCATTTCTTAGAATAGTCTAATCAATAGTTTTTTCCACTGGGCTAACCTTTTCATCTCTCTTCTAGATATTCATACAGGTCTCAAAATTTCAGTTCATCTTAGGTGTCCACGCTACAGCAAAACAAGTCATAAACACAGCTGGGAAATTATTGCATATGCATTGCAAACAGCTTGAATATAAGTCAGCAATCTATAGATAGCCCTAGCCAGTGCTTCAAACAATCATCCAGCACCTACCAAAGATTCATTCTCCACTTTCGGTCACTGACTTGTTTTCAACATGTTTGTGATACGTATGCGATAAATGTAGAACGTGTGTTCACGACATTTTTTTTTACTGTATGTTGCACTTATCCTTGACCTACAAATACCATGACAACACTATTTCTCCACTCTTAGCTCTAGAATGATTTGCTTTCAATATGTTTGTGATATGTATGTAAGAAGTTGTGAACTTGTGTCAAGACTTTTTTTACTGTAGGCTGGACAAACCTTTACACTACAAATGCCAGGCCAGAAAATGATCTCTTCACGCTAACCTCTTGAGAGACACTTTTGTAATCACGTTCTCCTGATGGTCAATCTGAGTTATAATGTCTTATTGGATCCCATCACCACAAATCAGGTTTCCACATCCATATTAAGTGGTACTGAATATTATTATTATTATTATTGAGAAGATGAAGAACCCTATTCATATGGAACAAGCCCACCACAGAGGCCACTGACTCTAAATTCAAGCTACCAAAGAATATAAGGCGTTCATGAGAAAGAAGTAGCAGAAGGCAAAGGGAAATACAGAAAGAGGAGATCAGTTATTAAAGTAACAAATTAATAAATGAAAAATAGAAATGTGTAAGAATAATAAACAACAAAACACAATCAGAGAGAGAGAGAGAGATGATTGAGTATAATCTAATTATCTTAGATGGCAAAAGTTAATTATCTCGAGACTTTACAGATGAACTGATGGCTTAATGGACAAGGTCACTGTTCCGCTACGCTACACCCAATCAAGTTCGAGGGATTGTCACATATAATTGATTTTCTATACGTTTGCCTTATTCCCAACATCAAGGGAGAACGATGTTAATGGGCTATTTATGGTTTGCTGTTTGAAAAATATAAAAATAACTTGTGGGATAATACCAAATATCGTCTCTCTCTCTCTCTCTCTCTCTCTCTCTCTCTCTCTCTCTCTCTCTCTCTCTCTCTCTCTCTCTCTCTCTCTCTCTCTCTCTCTCTCTCTATATATATATATATATATATATATATATATATATATATATATATATATATATATGAAAATAAGAAGGCCCATAAAACACTATTTAAACGTTGAAACCATATATTTCGGGCACTTGTTTCTGTGCCCCTGTTCACTGGTAGAATATGGACAGGTGGAAAGTTACAATGGTATATATACAAAAACATGAAGGTGTGGCCTTAGGCCTCCGATGTTAAGGAGGTGGCGTTTCTTAAGAAGGAGGAGATTGACCAAATTCCCTAGTGGTTTTTGGCCTCATTAGCTCCCGTTTGGCGATGGATCTGGCGGTCGCGTTTCTTGGGTCATCTTCTTCAAAAAGGGTGCGAGGATTAAGGTGTCAATGGCGTCCGATTTCCAATGTCCTCCTGACAGGTTCATATTGTTGGTTTGATTGATGATAGCAGATTCCAGCATCTTTCTTTTGTACGGACAGCTACTCTTGAAAACCAACTCCGCCCCACTCCAGTTAATGACATGCCCTGTATTTCTAATATGTTGGAAAATTCCCGAACTCTCCGAAGCGTAACGTACTGATCTTTTGTGCTCTGTTATTCTTTGCGAGAGCGATCTACCTGTCTCGCCTACATAAATGTCATGACAATTACTACACGGTATCTTGTAAACTCCGGCTTCTTCCCTTTTGTTATTTAAGTATACGTTAACGAGCGAACTCCCGATGGATTTGGGATAATGGAAAATGAAAGGATTATCAGAACTGAGTTGCTCGGTGGCCTTTTGGATGTTTTCATCGTATGGAAGCTTTATTTTGTTGTTGAAATCTATTTGTCTGTTGTGAGTGGGACCTCTGTAGTATATTTTATTTGCTTTATTAATAGCCCTCTCGATAATGTGTGGTGGATAGAGCAGTTGCGTTAGGTGTTGGCGGATCGTGTTAAATTCTTGATCCAGGTACTCATTTGAACATATCCTAAGTCCTCTGAGGAATAGGTTGCACCCTACCATGATTTTTACGGAGACGTCGTGGTAGCTTAAGAAATGAATGTAGGAGACAGCGAAGGTGGGTTTTCTATATACTGTAAATGCATACCTGTTCTGTTTTCTTATGATCAGTACATCTAGGAACGGCAGTTTTCCGTCCTTTTCCCATTCTGTTTTAAATTTTATGGTCGGAACTAGCGAATTTAGCCTATTAAAAAATTCCTTAAAGTCCCCCCAGCTATTGTCCCAGAAAGTAAAGATATCATCTACGTATCTAAGCCAGATCATGTTATGGGGTTTGATAGACGACAAAAGTTCTGTTTCGAAATATTCCATGTACAAGTTTGCTAGAAGGGGTGATAGGGGACTTCCCATGCTACAGCCAAATTTTTGTTTGTAAAAATTACCATTGAAAGAAAACACGTTGTTAGTTACACAGAGGTTGATAAGTTTTAAAGTTTTATCTATGCCAAGAGGAAAATGGTCTTCATATGGTTGTAACTTCCTCTCTAAGAAAAACAACACGTCGGCAATCGGGACTTTAGTAAATAATGAATCGACGTCTAGACTGAGCAGTTTGATGTTGTTTGAGGGGATGTTTAAACTATTAAATTTTTGTATGAAATCTTCTGCATGTTTGACGTGGGAGGATGAGCAGGTTCCTAGAAAGGGTGATAACAAGTCTGCGAGCCATTTTGATAATTTGTACATGAAAGAGCCCCTGCTAGATATTATGGGGCGTAAAGGAATCCCATCTTTATGTGTTTTCGGGAGGCCGTAAAAATAGGGGAGAGAGGGGTTGATTACCTTGAATGTCTCTAGTAATTCTATGTCTTTTTTATTGCCCCCTATGGTTCTAACTGATTTGTTAAACTGAGCAGCAATATTTGTTGTGGGATCTTTCGTTAATTTGTCGTAGGTCTCCGCATCGTTTAGAAGTTCTTGAACTTTATTGATGTATGTCTCCTTGTCTAACAGAACTATTTTCCCGTCTTTGTCAGATTTTGTGATGATGATATCCCCCCTTTTTCTTAAGCTAACCAATGCATTTTGGAATCTTTTCGGGAGCGAATTTTTGTTGTTATTTTGCTCCAAGACATTTAGCAAAATGCCTTTGAGACATGCCTCTTTCTTGTCATAGTTGTTTTTTGCAAAATGTTTATCAAAAGCAACTAGGAAATTAAGATTACTCTCGGGACCAGGTTTTAGAGCGAATGAAACTCCAAGATTTAAAACGGTCTGTTCTTCTGCAGTGAGGGGATGGTTAGAGAGATTCAGCACATTATTGGGAAGGCCAAGATTATTCCATACGCTGTTCCTAATCAGTCTTTTTAATTTGTAGCACAAATTTCTGGAGTGGGACTCACTGTTCTCAATAGCACCTGATAGCACAAAATATGAAAGATATCTGTACATACCATCATCCCTGCACATGAGGCGAAGTGACGTGGCTAGCTCACTTATTTTTCTTCTAATCACATAGATGTCTTGGTGTGTGGCTTGTATTCTGTCTTGGAGGAATGTGCGGATGGAGTCCGGAAATGGGTCTGACGCCGATGTCCAACGCGTGAAACCGTACATTTTGGGAGAAACTTGTTCCTGTAGGCATTCTTGTAGAAAATTTTTCTGATTCTTCCTCTTGTGTAACCCATGTACTAGCCGTTCGTACCGTCTGAAGATGTGCTTGACAGCTGGGTTGAAGCCGAAAAACTGGCGTAAACTGTGATGTTCCATAATGGGCAAAAATGAATGTCTTTTCCTGTAATACTACAGTGTAATATGAAAATAAGAAGGCCCATAAAACACTATTTAAACGTTGAAACCATATATTTCGGGCACTTGTTTCTGTGCCCCTGTTCACTGGTAGAATATGGACAGGTGGAAAGTTACAATGGTATATATACAAAAACATGAAGGTGTGGCCTTAGGCCTCCGATGTTAAGGAGGTGGCGTTTCTTAAGAAGGAGGAGATTGACCAAATTCCCTAGTGGTTTTTGGCCTCATTAGCTCCCGTTTGGCGATGGATCTGGCGGTCGCGTTTCTTGGGTCATCTTCTTCAAAAAGGGTGCGAGGATTAAGGTGTCAATGGCGTCCGATTTCCAATGTCCTCCTGACAGGTTCATATTGTTGGTTTGATTGATGATAGCAGATTCCAGCATCTTTCTTTTGTACGGACAGCTACTCTTGAAAACCAACTCCGCCCCACTCCAGTTAATGACATGCCCTGTATTTCTAATATGTTGGAAAATTCCCGAACTCTCCGAAGCGTAACGTACTGATCTTTTGTGCTCTGTTATTCTTTGCGAGAGCGATCTACCTGTCTCGCCTACATAAATGTCATGACAATTACTACACGGTATCTTGTAAACTCCGGCTTCTTCCCTTTTGTTATTTAAGTATACGTTAACGAGCGAACTCCCGATGGATTTGGGATAATGGAAAATGAAAGGATTATCAGAACTGAGTTGCTCGGTGGCCTTTTGGATGTTTTCATCGTATGGAAGCTTTATTTTGTTGTTGAAATCTATTTGTCTGTTGTGAGTGGGACCTCTGTAGTATATTTTATTTGCTTTATTAATAGCCCTCTCGATAATGTGTGGTGGATAGAGCAGTTGCGTTAGGTGTTGGCGGATCGTGTTAAATTCTTGATCCAGGTACTCATTTGAACATATCCTAAGTCCTCTGAGGAATAGGTTGCACCCTACCATGATTTTTACGGAGACGTCGTGGTAGCTTAAGAAATGAATGTAGGAGACAGCGAAGGTGGGTTTTCTATATACTGTAAATGCATACCTGTTCTGTTTTCTTATGATCAGTACATCTAGGAACGGCAGTTTTCCGTCCTTTTCCCATTCTGTTTTAAATTTTATGGTCGGAACTAGCGAATTTAGCCTATTAAAAAATTCCTTAAAGTCCCCCCAGCTATTGTCCCAGAAAGTAAAGATATCATCTACGTATCTAAGCCAGATCATGTTATGGGGTTTGATAGACGACAAAAGTTCTGTTTCGAAATATTCCATGTACAAGTTTGCTAGAAGGGGTGATAGGGGACTTCCCATGCTACAGCCAAATTTTTGTTTGTAAAAATTACCATTGAAAGAAAACACGTTGTTAGTTACACAGAGGTTGATAAGTTTTAAAGTTTTATCTATGCCCATTATGGAACATCACAGTTTACGCCAGTTTTTCGGCTTCAACCCAGCTGTCAAGCACATCTTCAGACGGTACGAACGGCTAGTACATGGGTTACACAAGAGGAAGAATCAGAAAAATTTTCTACAAGAATGCCTACAGGAACAAGTTTCTCCCAAAATGTACGGTTTCACGCGTTGGACATCGGCGTCAGACCCATTTCCGGACTCCATCCGCACATTCCTCCAAGACAGAATACAAGCCACACACCAAGACATCTATGTGATTAGAAGAAAAATAAGTGAGCTAGCCACGTCACTTCGCCTCATGTGCAGGGATGATGGTATGTACAGATATCTTTCATATTTTGTGCTATCAGGTGCTATTGAGAACAGTGAGTCCCACTCCAGAAATTTGTGCTACAAATTAAAAAGACTGATTAGGAACAGCGTATGGAATAATCTTGGCCTTCCCAATAATGTGCTGAATCTCTCTAACCATCCCCTCACTGCAGAAGAACAGACCGTTTTAAATCTTGGAGTTTCATTCGCTCTAAAACCTGGTCCCGAGAGTAATCTTAATTTCCTAGTTGCTTTTGATAAACATTTTGCAAAAAACAACTATGACAAGAAAGAGGCATGTCTCAAAGGCATTTTGCTAAATGTCTTGGAGCAAAATAACAACAAAAATTCGCTCCCGAAAAGATTCCAAAATGCATTGGTTAGCTTAAGAAAAAAGGGGGGATATCATCATCACAAAATCTGACAAAGACGGGAAAATAGTTCTGTTAGACAAGGAGACATACATCAATAAAGTTCAAGAACTTCTAAACGATGCGGAGACCTACGACAAATTAACGAAAGATCCCACAACAAATATTGCTGCTCAGTTTAACAAATCAGTTAGAACCATAGGGGGCAATAAAAAAGACATAGAATTACTAGAGACATTCAAGGTAATCAACCCCTCTCTCCCCTATTTTTACGGCCTCCCGAAAACACATAAAGATGGGATTCCTTTACGCCCCATAATATCTAGCAGGGGCTCTTTCATGTACAAATTATCAAAATGGCTCGCAGACTTGTTATCACCCTTTCTAGGAACCTTCTCATCCTCCCACGTCAAACATGCAGAAGATTTCATACAAAAATTTAATAGTTTAAACATCCCCTCAAACAACATCAAACTGCTCAGTCTAGACGTCGATTCATTATTTACTAAAGTCCCGATTGCCGACGTGTTGTTTTTCTTAGAGAGGAAGTTACAACCATATGAAGACCATTTTCCTCTTGGCATAGATAAAACTTTAAAACTTATCAACCTCTGTGTAACTAACAACGTGTTTTCTTTCAATGGTAATTTTTACAAACAAAAATTTGGCTGTAGCATGGGAAGTCCCCTATCACCCCTTCTAGCAAACTTGTACATGGAATATTTCGAAACAGAACTTTTGTCGTCTATCAAACCCCATAACATGATCTGGCTTAGATACGTAGATGATATCTTTACTTTCTGGGACAATAGCTGGGGGGACTTTAAGGAATTTTTTAATAGGCTAAATTCGCTAGTTCCGACCATAAAATTTAAAACAGAATGGGAAAAGGACGGAAAACTGCCGTTCCTAGATGTACTGATCATAAGAAAACAGAACAGGTATGCATTTACAGTATATAGAAAACCCACCTTCGCTGTCTCCTACATTCATTTCTTAAGCTACCACGACGTCTCCGTAAAAATCATGGTAGGGTGCAACCTATTCCTCAGAGGACTTAGGATATGTTCAAATGAGTACCTGGATCAAGAATTTAACACGATCCGCCAACACCTAACGCAACTGCTCTATCCACCACACATTATCGAGAGGGCTATTAATAAAGCAAATAAAATATACTACAGAGGTCCCACTCACAACAGACAAATAGATTTCAACAACAAAATAAAGCTTCCATACGATGAAAACATCCAAAAGGCCACCGAGCAACTCAGTTCTGATAATCCTTTCATTTTCCATTATCCCAAATCCATCGGGAGTTCGCTCGTTAACGTATACTTAAATAACAAAAGGGAAGAAGCCGGAGTTTACAAGATACCGTGTAGTAATTGTCATGACATTTATGTAGGCGAGACAGGTAGATCGCTCTCGCAAAGAATAACAGAGCACAAAAGATCAGTACGTTACGCTTCGGAGAGTTCGGGAATTTTCCAACATATTAGAAATACAGGGCATGTCATTAACTGGAGTGGGGCGGATTTGGTTTTCAAGAGTAGCTGTCCGTACAAAAGAAAGATGCTGGAATCTGCTATCATCAATCAAACCAACAATATGAACCTGTCAGGAGGACATTGGAAATCGGACGCCATTGACACCTTAATCCTCGCACCCTTTTTGAAGAAGATGACCCAAGAAACGCGACCGCCAGATCCATCGCCAAACGGGAGCTAATGAGGCCAAAAACCACTAGGGAATTTGGTCAATCTCCTCCTTCTTAAGAAACGCCACCTCCTTAACATCGGAGGCCTAAGGCCACACCTTCATGTTTTTGTATATATACCATTGTAACTTTCCACCTGTCCATATTCTACCAGTGAACAGGGGCACAGAAACAAGTGCCCGAAATATATGGTTTCAACGTTTAAATAGTGTTTTATGGGCCTTCTTATTTTCATATTACACTGTAGTATTACAGGAAAAGACATTCATATATATATATATATATATATATATATATATATATATATATATATATATATATATATATATATATATATATATATATTTATATATATATATATATATATATATATATATTAAATATACACACATATATATATGTGTGTGTGTGTACACGTTTGTGTGCCCGCGCGCATGCACGCGTGGAAGACGTAAAGGAACGAAAATCACCCGTGAAAAACCCCTAAACAGAGAATAACGACAACCGCAAGCAAAGCGAAGGAAAGAAAGTTTGTGGACAAACGACAGTTGTTGTTCCTCAGAGCGACACAATTTCTCCAGCGACAGAAACATCATCTGGCGACAGCGTCGGAGGGAGAGAAGAAGAGAAGAAGAAACTCCGCTCTGGATTTATGGATGAAGAAGTTGGATAGAGATCCTTCTTCTTCTCTTCATTGATGTAGGTCTTGTGATCTTCCCGAGTTTCTGGGGATATTAGCGTCTCTCTCTCTCTCTCTCTCTCTCTCTCTCTCTCTCTCTCTCTCTCTCTCTCTCTCTCTCTCTCTCTCTCTCTCTCTCTCTCTCTCTCTATTGAGCGAAACTTGATCATTAGCAGAAATAATGATTATCCCCATCGTGTTTCTGATGTATTCATAATTGCATCTCTCTCAGAACTTGCGGTTGGTGATATGAGTCAATCTGCAAACGGCCTCAGCAGGTATTTGTCTGAAGACTCTGAAGTTCAACTCTTAGATCAGAGACGCGGAAAGCATCTCTCGTACTTTACAAGACACTGACTCTGAATTGACTGATGTAGTTATATCTTCTGATCACTTATTCCCTTTAACCCGTCTGTCTTTGACTTGGTGCCCTTCGACAGTAATAAAGATATATGATGCGAGAGCTATATGAATTCTTCCATGTGCCCAAGACTGCGACAATAATGTGAGGTTTTATGGATCAGTTGTCTAATGAAGATATGCTGTACCCAAGGTCTAGAGAATACCTTGACTGTACCTGTCACGGGAACAGGTTTTTCAGGTACGTGTAACCGGCATATACATAAATCGCTGTTTTTCATCGCCATATGATGAACACCCCCTGTATTTTTTCTTTTATATTTCTGTTAATGATTCCCTCCATAAATGCATTTGACACCTCCAGACTGACAGCAAAAATCAAAAGCACAGGCGAATCGAGACTGAAATGCTTCAGCAAATCAAAAAGCTGGATCTTGGTAGAGACTTGATTTTTCCAGGAAATTCTGTCTTCGACCTTGGTCAAGATCCCTTTCGAGGAAGAAAGGCAGATCTTTCTTTTATCTTCTTTCTCTCTGTGATCAAATTCTTCTTCGTCTTCTTCATAAGATGTAAATCTTGTCAGTATCCTCTCCCAGTGGAGCTTTTATCTCGAAAGTTTTCAGCTTGTTATTCTTTTTCCGCAAACTGACACGAATCAAGAGATATGAGAGCAAAATAAGACCAAACTGTGGAGATTATATTTGTAAAATAAGACATTCTTCTGTTGCACTTTTTGCTGGCATATGGCTTTTTGTCTCCAAAGTTTTCAATCAGTTGATCCTTCTCCCGCAACTGAAGACGAGTCACAAAGTATTAGAGCGAAATAAGACGATACTTATGGAGATTATGTTAATTATAAGACCTTTTTCTATTGCTCCCATTGCTGGGAAATGGCCTTCTAGAATCACTCATTTGGTATACAGAGAGAAATAGGAACATTTATTGAAAAGTGCCCAAAATAGACTTTAGGCGAAATATGTTCATAAACTCTCGCATAGGCCCACATCCGCATAGACCTACATTCCAAAGAACTACATCTTTATCATTTCGTTAAAATACTTCAGATTCTACTATTTCCAAGTGGTAGCAGACTGGTCACTGAAAGTGTCAAAAGAATGAAAACATCCACTTTTAAAGCGATATTTTCATCACATCAGGATGGACTCAAACAAGTGCATGTTATTCTTATAAAAACTTATGCCAAAGAGGAAAATGAAGCATGCAAGCATAACAGCGTCACTGATTAACTTACCATCGTTTATTCATATATATTAAACTTTATTTCTTCTTTCAAGTATAAATTGATAACAAGTATATATAAAATGATCCAAAACCATCTGCAAAAACCAAAATAAAAAATATTTCTTGGCCAGGCCGAGAAGTTTCGATAAGAAATCGGGAAGATGGAATTAGGTGGATACAATTAGAACCTTCCATTAAATCAGGCACCAAACTTCGCCACTGTAGTCCAGGACCTGGCCATTAAGCCCATACACATTTCAAGGTCCCCTCATTTTGACTTCAGATATTGAAAATATATTGGTTAAGGTTAAAAAAATGACAGGTGCTTTTCCAAAACTGGGGAAAGTGTCCGCTAGGGGCGATAATCCAAGATATACCTGTATTTACTCATTTCTGCACAAGGAATACATTTCTTATGTAATTTTCTCAGTAGAAATTACCGATATATGAATATTTTGGCAACACTGATATCAAGCACACTTCGGGTATGAAATGGATATTTACGTATTCAGAGGTTGGAGTTATCAACTTTAATATTCGGTCTTGTAGTACATGGATTTAATCATGCAAACACAGAAGTTTATCTGTGCTTTATGATACTGTATTTTGTTGCTTATCCTTGGAAAACTTTACAGTAAGTCTCCAATATCTTTGATTTATCAATATATTAAGAGGGCTGCAATAGTGGGCCATTTTGTGTTTTGTAGAAGTGATTGGTAGCTATAACAGCTGTCATTGTCATTAATGTATTTATTTTTATTTGTTTCAGGTATACTGAGTATCTGAGTTAACAATGGATGAAAGTACAAGCCAGAAGCCTTTTCAAGAAGAACATCAACAAGGGATACTGTTGACGAAAAATACCTCAAATGAATTTGACGCTTTCAAATCCATTATCTGCCAGAAGCATGACAAAATAAAAAAAAAATAAAAAAAAAAACACATACATCCGAGGCTAGACGTAGGAATATGAAGCATGCTGCAGATATAAGAAATGACATTGTTACTAAAAGACTGAAAAGAGCAGAGGAGGGAGCTATATCTAATGTTGATCACAACAACATCAAATGTTTCAAGTGGTACACACACAGTAAGAAACTTAAAAAATAGAAGATGATGTTAAAACTTTAACCAGTGATGCAGAAACTTCATGTGAAGCTGAAAATGAAACATCTTCTGGCATGTTACATCGCAGTGATGTTAGGCCAAGGGAAAAACCCAGTCCGAGAAAAGACCCTAAACTAATCAAATGTTCTGTATGTGGTAGTGAAAGGATTAAAGTTAATCAAGTTATTTTGAGAGACAAGTTTCGAATTAATGGGCAAAATGCTGCTGAAACATTTTTTATTGCTACTAGACATTTCAAAGATGAAGTGTATTGTAGGATTGCTGAGTTAAATTGTATAAATGACATTTTTGCTGCAGACATTTACTGCCACAAGGTCTGTCTTAGACACTACATTAGAAGATATGAACTAAAGGCACATTGTTGCAGTAGTTCTCTCGATGAAACTTTCAAATCTAATACTTTAGTTAAACAAGATCTTTCTGTAAAAACACTGGAGCACATCAACCTTCTCTTACGCTGTTTCAGACATACGAATGAGTATGTATGATGTGGATGACGCACTAGATTTTCAGATATATAATCGAGATGTTAAAAAACTTCTTTTTGATCATTATTGTGAGAAAATTCAATTTGGTCCAAATCCTAGAAAAAAATAATCCCAGCTGTTTTTCTCCTCGCACATTACTGCTGCAGATCTGGCTGCAAAGGTTAAGAATCTGGATTTGCTCAGACAAGTTGGGGAGTTCTTAAACAAAAGTGCAAGACGGGATGATTATGAACTTGATTATAAGATTTGTGATTTAAATGAGCTTAAAAATGCATGGGAAAACACCCCAGTACCAGATGATTGGTTGACAGTTTGTTCAGCATTACACGACATGCCCAAATCATTCTTGGCAAAGACTGAAACAATGAAAATTGTATCTGATGAAGAGGATGTAGAATGTGATTATGAGGGTAATGCTGAAATGTTTGTGACCAAGAAGAAGAATATTTTCTCAGTAACAGGCATGCACAAATAAACTGTGTACAGAGTTGCTTTCAACTGTACATTGTGGTCACAGGAAAACACCCCTGCAGACTATGGATGTAAGACGTTCTAGAAGCCTCATGCGTGCTTACACCCCGCAGTCATCAGAGGAGGATGGGGTACCAATTCCAAGTCTTTTTCTGATGATGGTATTTGGTGCATCGACAATGAAGAATTTGGAGACACTTCACCAATTTCAGGAACACAAAGCAAGCATTACACAGCCCAAGTGCTGTGCCAAGAAACAACGAAGTTTCCTAAACCCAAACCAACTTTATCAAACACAAACCTGTTCAAATCCTTACATCCTTCAAAGGATAAACTTCCATGTCAGATTGTTCCTAGTCATCCTAAGCCAGTAATGAAAACTAGACTTTCTCCAGACTTTCCACTCGCAGAAAACATGACCATTGATGTGAAAGAGAATGCTCTAGAGGCAGCTGAACAGTACAGTATATAAAATGGGAGTTGATAATATCCATGGTGCGAAGCAGACTCCCACATTCCAAAGCTGAGCCAGGTCAGCTACTGCCATGGGGTGGGATACATGCCTTTATAACAACATCACAAGTGCCCTTGATGAGAGTAGGTTTTCTACCTGTCATTCCATCTCCTGTCACATAGTAAGCAACTGTTCATAAAGCTCTCACCAACTTTCAGGCATGCAGAAGACAACTAAATCAAGATTGTGTATCTGTTATCTGTGATGAAGGTATTTATCATAATGTGGCTGAAACTGCCATGAATGAGCCTAGCACATTTGATGATCTATTTCCAATCCTGGGAATGTTTCATTTTGTAAAGGTACGTCTTCGATGTGCAGGCCGCTATCTGCGTGGCTGTGGCACGGATGATGCTCTCATTGAAAGCGAAGTTTTTAGACCGAAAACCCTAAACACTGTCCTCTCTGGTGGCCACTGTGTCTGTTCACTCAAAGGAATATTAATCATTTCAGAAGTACTTGAGAATCCTATGTGCAATGCATTTTTGAAAGATAAAGATAGCCAATTCTCTTCCTATTGTTCAGTCAGCTATTGATTTAAAGACTATGTTGCTTTCCAAGACTCGCCATGAATGTGTTCCTATGTTTGAAGATGTGGTGGCTAACAGTGACAAACTCTATCAGTAGTTTCAAACATTCTTACAAGAGTGTCAAGAAAAGTCTGAACTGTGTCATTATTTTATGAATTTTCTAAAAATTGTTACTGTCATCAGAGTTAATTGCTGCAGACCGAGATGGGAACTGTGCATTACATGTAGGATCGGTAGAGAATAGCATGGGCATTCTTCATGAGTTTGATGCAATCAACTACCTAAGGTATTCATCTTTGGTATCTGGACAAAATCAAGGTATGGAAATCACACACATCCCACATTGTACAACAAATTCTGCATGGGACATTTCGTTGTAAAAGATCGACCAGGAGCAGTATTTTCTGCTGTGGCAGGGGATATGAAGTTGGAGCAATACATGAACCGGTTCTCAAAGGGTCCTGGTGGTCATGTAGCTGTGGAAATGACTGGAAATATTGCTGCTGTGGTTGAGTTTGGCCTTTTATTTCATGAAATCATTGCAATAACAAATCTTCTCCAGTCCCTCACAAATGCATGCCTAATGGGTCATCTGGAAACATCTTTCAGGCTGGAATGGATTGATATTTGATAGGAATGTGTAGAGGCTACTGGACTTTGTCAGTGAACAAGGAACTCCATTCATCATTTCAGCATCAAAAGTACCACTTCACGATATTGTAACAAAGTAAATTGCAAGTAACTCAGTTGAGGTAAGACTCCTAGAAGCACTGGAGAACAGAATGGCAGCTTACATCAATTTCCGGAACGAGAAGTATGTGATTAAGTAAAAAAAAAAAAAAATCAACGAGACAATATCAAAGGTAAACTTGCCATCACTTGATACACAGTACCTTCCTAATAAAGCTGAGATCCAAATAAGAAAAGCTTCTAACTCTGAGAGGGAAATTACATCAGCACCGAGAGATGTGGAGATTGCACTTCTGCATGGCATGTCTCAAGATGAGGTGTATAGTCATGAACTTCTTCCATTAAGCCCACTTTTTGAATGGAGATGTTACAACTAAACCTCAGAAAGCACAACTGATGACAGAACTGGAAAAAATCTAACTTTGGATGACTATCAATTCTCCAAACAATTCTCAACAAACATGTTTTCATTGATTTCTTGTCTAATGTACATCAGCTTCCCCAAATATCTGTCTTTCCAAACTTTGGTGGTGTAATCAATGAAGCACTTAGCAAAGCCAAGAAACTGTGTCCTAAGACAACAATGACTAACATTATATTTGACAGCTACACTGACTGTTCAACAAAGGACGGAGGGCACACTCTAGGTCTAGGAGGAAAGGTTCTGTTGACCTGCCTGCTTTGAATGAACTGGTGCCCATTCCGCATCAACTAGAAAAGTTCTGGAATTCAAGTCTCAGCAAACAAAATCTACAACTGCTTGCACGGCAAGTAGGAGAACATGAACTGAGAGATGTTGTTCTTAGTGGAATGATAGTCAATGAGGAGTTGGTATTAGCAAGAATAAAAGTTTGTAACTCACCTGCTAGTGATCTATCAACCTTGAACAACTGGCAGGAGGCCGATTGCCGTATCATTCCCCACGTACAATGGACAGTTAAACAGGGATGTAAAAAAGCCATACTGATGCCCAATGATACTGACACTGCTGTTCTACTGTTGCGGTACATCAGTGTGTTTAAAGAAGGTGGATTACAGGAGCTCTGGGTTCAGTTTGGAGCTTGCGAAAAGCAAAGAATGGCTCCACTTCACACCCTTCACCAAAAGCTAGGAGATGAAACCTGTTGAGTTCTAATTAAAGTGCATATATTGAAAGGAAATGACGCTCTTAGCAAGGATGGGACAAAGCACTCTGCTATAGTAAGTCAACCACTACCAGATCTATCTAGATTTGGAGAATCAGCCATTCTTTTTGAGACAGTACTTTATCTTATTGAGCAATATCTTGTGCGTGTGTGGGCTGGGACCACAAAGGAACGAACATCCACTTCTTCTGATCAGCTGAGAGTAGAGCTGCATCAAAATTCTGTGATAGGCCTGAATGGGGTGCCACGAACATCAAGTGTTACACGGGGGCATTTGAAAAGGGCCTTTTATGAGACACGAAATGCACTCAACTTGCTTGATGAGGAACCTTGTGCTCTCGAACCATGCAATTATTGATGGAGGAATCAAGATGGGACTCTTCTTCCCCAGAAGTGTTTGAAACCACTCCCTGACAATATACTTACACATTGTGTGGATACAATGGGTCATTCACTTCAATGCGCTGTTCATGCAAACATGCTGGTGTAATGTGTTTGAATTACTGTCACAAAATAATCTTTCAAACTAAGTGCTTGAACATATGAAATACCCACTTTCATAAATCTCTTATCAGTCTCAATTGAAGGAAAGTTTC
>JANJGK010009457.1:0-21367 GCA_039081455.1 Macrobrachium rosenbergii
AGAAAGAACATGTTGAAATGCCCGACAGTAGACAGCACATTTATCAATGGGATGCCGAAAGCCACGATGGGAGCTCAAAATAACCTTTCACAGGGAACCGAAGCCTGTGGTGAAGGGAGCTTTAACTGGGTCTAGTGTTTTGATTTTTGTGAGAAAGTGTGTGATGTTCAGGCTCATAAACTGAATGTTGTAGGAGAGGTGGATATTTGTTTTTCGCTGGGAACCAGTTAATAACGATTCCAGTTTTGGCGGTGAGAGGTGTTAACTTGGATAATAAGGTTTTATTGGGGCATCCAGAATGTACTAGGATCGGTATTTCTATATATCCTAGTAAAGGAGGTATAAAGGCTGGGGAAACTGGAGGTTTTATCCCATTTGTGGGTGTTGAGGAAATGGAGGGGAATATATTTGTAAGTGGAAATAAGGAGGAAATTGTGGGAGGTATTCAATCACAGGGAGGTAGTTACTCTAATGATGAAGGCAAGAGAATATATAGGCTAAGGGTGTTTTAGCGGAGGATATCATTTTAGAACCAGGTATTGCTGGTCTGATGAAAGTAAAGGTGAGCGATTTAAAGGTGATTAAACAGTTGTCTGTGATGGAAGGTATTGGGAAACTAAAAGTAGTGGTGAGTACAGTTTCCATAAATGAGGTATCAAAGAAAGGAGTTACATGGGTGGAATTGTTGAACTGTAGTAATTCAGTTAGGAGATATCAGAGGAATATCTATTTTGTAGATTTGGAGGAATGGAGAGAGGACACTGAATCAGTGGCATCAGTGGCATTAATAAGAGAGCAAAATTGGTTTTTGGAGGCTTAAATGGAGGTTAGAAGGGAGATTTTTAGGAGTTATTTGGTTGAGCCAGACTATAAAGAATAGTCTACATCAGGGGTTTTCAACCTGGGGTACACGTACCCCAGGGGGTACGCCAAGGGTCAGTTAGGGGGTACGCTCTCCCCACGGGTGTTAGGGTTAGGGGCCTGGCCGCCCACTGACTGCTTAGCCATAGGTAAATAATTATCAACAGTTTTCTTTTTTTTTATGGAATTCTTTGTGTTTACAATATTGTTGGTTATGTCAGGAGAGTTGTGTACTTACTTCCCTTCAGTACAGTACTTGCAAATATGCACAATGGAATGTTTTTCTGCATTTGTTTTGTTTTCTACTTTATACAAAGTGATGGGGGTACATTATTGACATTAAAAATACCCAAAATGGTACGTGGGGAGAAAAAGGTTGAAAACCCCTGGTCTACATAGAGGGGTTAGGTGAGGTGTTAGCTGAATATGCAGATGTTATTGCTTTGCAGGGAGATAAACTGGGGTTGACTGATGTGTCGGAGCATCAGGTGCATTTAGAGAGGGGGACAAAGCCGATTTGTGCCCCGTCCTATAGGATACCTTTCAAGATTAGGGAGCAGGTTGTAAGAGCTTAATAAGTGGGAGGAGGAAGGTATATTTAGGCCTAGCTCACCACCGTTTAACTTTCAGTTGTTAGCAATACCTAAGAAGGATGGTTCAATCTGCGTATGTATGGATTTTAGGAAATTAAATGAGAAGGCCATACCAGATGGGTATCTGGTGGTGTGTTTGCCAGATTTGTTCATGGAGATTGGAGGTAGGGATATTTATTCATCAGTGGATCTCATACAAAGGTTTTTGCAAGTGCCACTGAGTAAGAAGAGTAGGAAAGTGACAACTTTTTTTATCCCAAAGGGACAGTATGAATTTACACAGATGCCTTTTGGTCTGTCAGGCAGTCCCATTGCATTTATGAGGTTGGTGAATACTTTTTTGTTGGGGAAAATGTGTTTGTTTATATAAATGACATTTTTGATTTCTATGGATTCCATAGAGGAACATTTAGAAGTGCTTAGGGAAATCCTCAGGTGGCTTAGAATGGCAGGTCTAAGGGTTAAACTAGCCAAGTGTGATTTCTTGAAGAAACAAATGACATATTTAGGACATATCATTTCGAAAGAAGGTGTTCAAGTGAATGACAGGAAAGCCAGGGCTATTGCAGATTTTCCTACACCCAAGACTAAGAAACAGGTCTGCTCATGCATGGGAATGGCAGGGTTTTTCCATAGATTCGAGGAAAGGCTTTTCTACATTGTCAGTGCCTTTGATGGATGTACTGAGGGATGAAGTACAGTTTTCATGGGGTGAGGGTCAGCAGGCAGCCTTTCAGAAAGTCAAAGAGGCGTTAATGAGTCCTCTGGTTTTGAAATTCATGGATTTTTCGCTTCCAAGAAGCACAAAGTCCTGAACATGCTGATTCAGTCTGTGTAGTAACTCGCTCAAAGAAATCTACTGATGAGCAACCTAAGAATGTACTTAATGTTTCTGTTAACCATTCAAATTTACCAGATCTGCTAAACCTTTCTAAAGATAATTTTGTTAAATTGCAGCAGGAAGATGGTAGTTTGAGTAGTTTATTTGAAAAGGCTGTGCAGAAATCAGATATTGACAAAGTTCCTTGTTACTATATTGAGAATGGAATTCTGATGCGCTTGTTTTGTCCATCTAAATTGTTTTAGGTTTTCCCAAAGAATTACAGTGTGATAGAGGAACAAATTTCAAAAGTGATGTTTTCCAATCTGTCTTGAAAGAACTAAATATTAAATAGTTACTTTCTTCAGCTTATCATCCACAGTCTCAGGGTGTGTTGGAAAAGGCACATCAAACAATGAAAAGTCTTCTTGGAAAATATGCCTTGGAATCTGCTAAGGATTGGGATGAAAATCTGGATCTCTTGATGTTTGTGATACGCAGTGTCCCAAATGAGTCCATTGAAGTTTCTCCCTTTGAAATGCTTTTTGGTAGAAAGGCTAGAGATGTGCTAAGAGTTGTTAAAGAAAATTTAATTGGTGAGGTTGCAGTAGCCACTCCTGTTACATTTACCAAGTACTCACAAAACATGAAAGACAAATTTGACAAAATTCATAAATTTGCCAATGATAATCTGAAAGTCTCACAAGAGAAAATGAAAGTAAATTATAACAAAAGAGCTAAAGTGCGAAAGTTCACAGTTGGTGACTATGTTTTAGTATACTTTCCAATTCCAGGATCTCCACTAAAACACAAGTTTTCTGGGCCATATAAGGTAACAAAAGTTATTAATAAACTTAATTATGTTGTCTCTACCCCTGACAGGAAGAAGTCTACCCAGCTAGTTCATGTCAACCTAATTAAATCTTACCATAAGATTTCCCCAGTGTTAGTTAATGGCAGTGTGCATCCCTGTGAAGTAAGTGTGCAACCTTGTGGTGGGAGTACCAAAGACTACAATGAGAAGGATATGCACTTAGACCTGAATACTTCATGGACAGATTGTTCCAACTCTGATATTCTTGCATCCTTAGATAAGTATTTTGAACACTTAACTTGTGAGCAGAAAACACAATTAGAGAGTCTGTTACTCAAATATGAAAGTGTATGTTCAGATATTCCTGGTAACTGTAATATAATTTTGCATGACATAAAGCTTTTCCCTGATACAAGTCCTATTCGTCAGCCATATTACCGTATCATAGGTGAAAAACTACAGCTGATGAAAAGAGAGGTTGAATATTTATTAAATAATGGATTAGCTTCCCCTAGTTGCTCACCTTGGGCTTCGCCTTGCATATTAGTTGCCAAACTCAATGGGAAAGTGAGGATGTGCACAGATTATAGAAGAATGAATAGTGTTACACAGAAGGACTCTTACTCACTTCCTAGAATACTAGATATCTTGGACAATATAGGAAACTGCAAATATTTAACTCAAATAGACCTCTTAAAGGGCTATTATCAAATACAGTTAACCGAAAATGCTAGTGAGATCGGTGCATTCATTACTCCTTTTGGCTTGTTTCAGTACAACGTTCTTCCATTTGGCATGTGTAATGCCCCTGCGACCTTCCAGCGTGTGATGAACGAGTTGGTCAGAGATCTTCAAGATGTATATGCCTACCTGGATGACTTGGTTGTTGCAACAAGCAGCTGGGATAAGCATTTTGAAACACTGCAAGCATTATTCCACAAACTTCACACAAACAATTTGACTATTAATCTTTCAAAATCCTGTTTTGGCAATGGTAGTGGTTCTGTCATACCTAAAGATAGTAACATAAAGGCAGTCTTAGAGTATACAGTTCCATCTAACCATAAGCAAGTACAGACTTTCCTTGGAATGTCTGCTTATTATAGTAGATTTTGTAAAAATTTTGCTCTTGTTGCAAAACCTCTCTATGAGCTCAAATCAGCTAAAGCAATATTTATTTGGTCACCAGAATGCCAAGACGCTTTCAATCAGTTAAAAACTATATTAACCTCCAATCCAATCTTGAAATGCCCAGATGTGTAAAGCCTTTTTATCTGCAGGTTGATGCTTGCAACACAGGTATTGGTGCTGTGCTTCTGCAGTCCAGTGATGAGGAGCAGTCTGATGAATCCCCATTGCTTCCTGTTTCATACTTTTCCAGGAAGTTCTCTGCCACTTAGCAGCGTTGGTCTACTGTAGAGCAAGAGCTGTATGGTGCAGTAGCTGCACTTCTACATTTCAATGTGTATCTGCACGGAAATACTCCTGTGACAGTCTTATCAGATCACTTGCCACTGTCCTTCCTTGAACGAGCCAAGCTCCATAACAAGAATTCAATGTGAAAGTAAAGCATATTCCTGGAGCAGAAAACAAAGTAGCAGATTCCTTGTCCTGCATTTAGGCATCTTCAAGCATCCCTCGCCATCCAACAGATATGGATGATCATCGTGACACTTCTCAGCTGCCTTTTGGCCCTGGGGAGCTGCCAAGACCCATATTTGTATTTACTGATATGATATGTATTAATCACATATATTCAAGAATCCTTGTTTATGTACACTACCACCCTTCCTTTCCATCTCTTGAGACTCCTTGCTGCTTCTCGTTTTCTGTTTACTTCCTTGGCTTTGTGACTGGTTTTCTTCGCTTTCAGACTGCGGGACCTTTAACTTCTCTCGAGCTGCTCTGTGGTGGTACCTTTATTTTGTTCTACATACGTAAAGAGTGTTTGTGAAGTATTTACAATTGTGATGTTTTCGTAAGTTAAGAATTCTATTTTATTTATGTAAGAGTTGTGCCGTGTTTGATTAGTGGGAACAGGTGTTATTTGTGTAATTATAAGTCCTGATTATTTCCTCATATTTCACTTATGCTCGTTATTGTTCTGGTTTAATATTTCCAAGTGTGTGTTTGTGTAATGACTCCTCACCTACTCCTAGACTATAACTCATAGGAGATCGTTACAATATATATATATATATATATATATATATATATATATATATATATATATATATATATATATATATATATATATATATATATATATATTGTGTGTGGGAACCACATCCTAAGCAAACCCAAACCTCCAAACTGCCTTGCAAACTAAATAAAGTAATTTTTGTTCTGAGAACTAATTGAGGAAGGGTGTGAGAAACTCAGCCCTTGCATAAATTCCTCTCCATGCTCCCCTTTTTTGGTGCATCTGTTTATCTTTCCTAAAGACCTAGCGAATGATTAAATTACCTCTTTTCAGATAAATGGTGAATGGAGACAAAAGCCTGCCAAAAATCCACTAGAAAAGCTGAGTCCCCCATGAAAACTGGTGAACATGGGTTGCCAGATGCCGCTAGGATATGGAAGATTCCTACACAGAAAACGAGTGACCTCTGGAAGGAGCAAGAAAATAAGCCCCAGAGGTCATATAAGGCAAGAGACAGTGGACCTCAGAAACCTGCCGGTAACAGAATGACACACATCCTCTTTTATGCTCCTTATTGAGCTGACCCCCCAACATGGTCACTTTTCGACCACCAAGTCACATTGCCTGTGCAATCCCATTAAACTCATCCCTCCATCCCTTGTGAAATTTGACGAGGCCTCTACATTGTTACGTTATAGGGTAACGTCCTGATTCAAGCTTCTTTCATCAGTCACATATCTTTAATCTTCCATTGCACTCTCATTTTCTTTTTGGAAGTGCAAGTTATCACAAAGACCTGACTCACTTAGCTCAGTGTGAATTTTAATGCATGCATATCATAATAGAATTGAGGTATCTTGGCACTGTCTGTGCAACCCTCAATTCACCAAAAATCATTATAATTATCCTTGTGCAACCACTGGCATTATCTAATTGCAGATGGTAAATCAGCTGTGGAAACATCTTGCCTTGAGCTTCTAGTAGTGAAAAGGCCACTGCAATCAATTCTTCAGTATACCTCTCAAGAGGGTTAATCATAGACTCTTCAATATTTAAACTAGTGCTAGAGTAACTAGCCACATGGCAGCTCCCCTGCTGTATCTGCCTATCATTCCTCAGTCTTCTGATTGATGTGTTTAATTGTAAATATGTTCCATTTAAAGTAAGCCTGAGTGTTTATTTGCAACAGTCCCTTGTTGAAGCACAGCCTTCAGCCCCAACTGTTTTCTATTTAGTGTCCTATCTGCCCTAGCAATTTCAGCCAGAATCTCAAGGTGTATCAGTAAGCATCCCCCTGTTCACAAGCTAGACCCCACATTGGACCCCTGAACAAGGAATACAGTAAGTAGGCCAGGTGAGAACTTAATAATGGCAACCAATGCCTAGAATCGCAGATTCCAGCCAGTAGCTTTCGTTAAAGCTGGATACGAGATTAGAAATGAATCTGGTAACGTAAATCCTAAAATAAGCACCAGCGAGCCAGTTCCCACACCATAAGTTCTGTGTTATTATTTTTAGCTTATCATAGGTGCGAATAAAACCATGACTACATTATTAGGAAACAAGATTTTTCATAGCGAAGAGAGAGCGTATCTTCCAAAACACAAGAATTGTGACTAAAGTATGGTAGTCTCCATGTCTTAACTGCTAAGATTAGCTAAGCAGTGAAGTATGAATATAAGTGATAAAGAAAGGAAATAGTGCACTTATTTCCTCCATGTGCTCTGGACAATTTGTCCTCCAAAAAATTAGCTACGTCTGCCTCCGGCACCCGCAGGGGAAAGATGTGTTCTCATGACTCAAGTTATGGCAGTGTATAGGCGCCATCCAGGCTAGAGTCCAAAGAGTAATCCACACCAACACAGCATTCTTTGTCAATGTTCACGAAGATGACTCAGAAAAGATTCTTAATTCAGAGAACAGGACAGTTTTTGCAAATGAAGAATTTGAGGTAATAGACCCCACAGAATATAATTCTATGAAAACTATAGTAGCAAAATACCTAGACGCTACAGCGGTAGAATACAGAGAAGACGACCTTAAAGACAGTATCAAGAGGAAAAACGAATGGGCTGCAGTGGATGAGGTGATAAAAATCCAAAACAATTCCCACGCCATGAAAATAAAGTTTGAAACACCGAAGATGGCAAAGAGAGCCATAGAAAGAGGATTATTTATAGCCTACCAATACACTCCAAGTGAACATATTGAAGAGGATATATTTGTAAATTTGTCATTCTGCTACAGATGCTACTCTTATGAGCATCTGCTCAAGGAATGCCCTAAAGATAATAACTATAAAATATGCTCTGAATGTTCATTATATGATCATACATACAGAGAATGTAAAGAAATCACAAAAAAATGTGTTAACTGCAATCAACAACATAGAACTTTAGCAGCGAAATGCCCAGTGAGAAAGGTCTTAACAAAAAGAAAAATTCAAGAGATCAAAGGAAACAGAAACGCAACATCCACTACCAGCAACCGTACAAGTTACGCCAAAGTTACATCCAGTACTACAGGAAATTGCCAGGCTAATGCAAATAACATCCAATATAATATAAGTAGAATACAAGAAGAGACAAGAATCACGATAATAATAAATTTAGCAATAAAACTGGGGCTGCGCCAAGAAGGATTCTACCCCTCAGTAATAAACGGCATATTAGCAGGTAACAATTTACCTACAATACACTTCTCTAAAGAAACAATAAACATGATAGCAAGCACCATGGAAAGGAATAATAGACAAGAAAACCATACAAGCAAAGCAGATTTACAAGCAACTCAGGATATGCAACAGGATATGCAAGACTGCACACAATATGAAGAAAACACAGCAGAGAGCTCAGAGGACGACTCATCAGATGAAGACTTTACACTCGGAATTGAGCCCAGTTCGGACTCGAACTCACCAATCCATCCCTCAGGACGCATAAGTAATTTGCAAGAAACGCAGCATCAATTAACAGAAGAAATACAAGCCTCACTACCAAGCTTCTCAGGTTTCTCCAACTCTCCCATCTTACAAAATCCACAGGGATCAACTTCAGCATCAGAAAGTACTACGCCAGTAGCCAATGACAACAGAAAATGGAAAAGTGAAAGAAAAAGAGCACAATTACTAGACCACTGTAACTCGAATGGACTCAACTCTACGAAGAATTAAATAATTCAGCACAACGTGAAATCCTGGAAAACAAAGAAATTTGAATTATACGATATATATATAGAGAAGAAGACCCTGACATAATATTAACCAATGAGCATGGTATGAAACGAAATGAAACTCTGAAAATGTTTGGATATAATACATATATGCAAAACTTTGCTGATGAACCCTTTGCAGGAATTGCAATAGCATTCAAGAGTAATATTAGACATAAGATAATAGACGATTTCCAAGACGACTTTTAGCAGTCCAAATTCAAACTAACAAAGGACCAATAGTGATCGCTACAGCTTACAAGCTGCCAAGAAGACATTATTTCCCACTTCCGGATGTCATGGAGTTAATGAACAGGAGAGAACCAACCTACCTCATTGTGGATCTAAATGCCAGACACCAACTATTTGGATATGGGCAATCTAATTACACAGGACAAGAAATAGTCAGATTAATAAATAAAAAGTATATCATACACTTAGGACCTGATTTCGATGCCTTTGTAGCAAATAACAGAAAAGGAAAGCCAGATAAAATATTGGGAAATAACAAAATTCACCTCAATATTGCCGTTACAAGAGGACCAGCAACCTCCTCCGATCATATACCAATGGTAATTACATTGTCAACCAATCCAGTAATGATTCCATCCTTAGCAATACCAAATATAAAAAGAGCAAGTTGGGGAAGCTTCAAAAATGAAATTGAAGGAAAAATGAGTAGACAACCAACAATAAATTCCAATGAAATAGAAATAACAAAAGAAATAGTAGATGGTGAGCTGAAGAATGGCACAGAAATATAGAGGAAGCAATAAAAAATCATATACCCATAACTAAATACACCACACGTCCACATCCTATTAGTAGTGATAAGTTGAAATTGATACAAGGGCACTACAACAACATCCAAAACACAGTACTTATAACAGGGTGGAGCAATATATTAATGAGAAGATATGTATCATTACAAGAACAATTAGTACAAGAAAACTCAAGATTATATCATCAAAATTGGGAAGACCTAATAAAAAAAACACAGAAATACAGTACAATAACCCAAAACAATTTTGGAACTCTGTTGCAAGACTGATAGGAAGCAAAATTAATACTTCTCCATACATAAAGCATGGGAATGAGAAAATATATGATGACAAAGAGAAGGAAGTACTGCACAAGGCCTACTGGCAGGAACTATTCCAGATAACGCAGGAGGATAACCAAAATTTCGACAACCAACATGAGACAATAGTCAATGAATTCACTGAACAACATAGGAACAGAACAAATCTGCATTATACAGCTGATATTAGCAGACTCAATGAACACTGCCCATTAACAAGGAAAATAGAGTTATGGGAAATCAAAATAATAATAAAAAATTTTAAACACAAAGCACCAAGAAAGAGTGGAATTAACAAGATCATAATTCAAAATTTACCAGACATTGCATTCGAAAAATTAAGAGAAATATACAACTGGGCTCTGTCAATGGGATATTTTCCAATTATATTCAAGAATGCAATAATGATTTTGATACCCAAACCAGGAAAAGATACTAGTCAGGTAGAGAATTATAGACCAATATCATTACTAGAAATACCTGGCAAAATATTTGAAAAAATAATTAACAACAGATTAGTGTTGTTCCTAGAAGGTAATCAGCTACACAATAATAATCAATATGGATTTAGAAAAGGAAGAGGGACCCAGATTTCAATAGCAACAATATATGAGAGTATTGCACTATCACAAAGAAGGTAGGCCTACCTATGTAACCTAGTATGTAGAGATATAACCAAGGCATTTGACAAAGTATGGAAACAAAGACTTCAATACAAAATATTACATCTCAACCTTCCAGACATTTTTGAGAAAATACTATGCAACTTCATCAAAGATCGAACAGCAGCAATCAAGTCACAAAATTACATAGGGAATCCATTCCCATTACTAAGTGGAGTCCCACAAGGATCTGTACTCAGTCCAACACTATTCATATTATATACTTCAGATATGTCTTCACCACCAGAGTACTGTACTGATGTCTGCTTTGCAGATGATATAACTCAAATAGTTATACACCCAGAAAAATGCACTCGAAGAAGGTAGCAAACTTTGAAAAGACAAGTAGCACAAAAAACAATGAACCAAATTGAAAGAATAAATCAATTTGAAAATAAGTGGAAGATAAAGACAAATAAATCTAAATTCCAACTAGTATCAGTGTCTGCTTACAAACCTGCACAAATAATGCTAGACCAACAACCAATGAATTTTACTTAAAGCACAAGAATACTAGGAATGCAATTCGGACAAAGAGGAATATCAAGACATGAGAGAAAGGCTAAGAATAGCAAGAACACAAAATACAAAGCTAAAACGGTTTAGGAATATGTGTAAAGTCCCCGCTCAGCGGGTTTTCTGTGTTGGCGACCTGTTTTCTTTGCCTCTCCTAGGATCGCCGCTCCTAGGATAACAGGTCATGCAGATCCAGTCATACCCAATCAGTTAAATTGATTTATATAAATATTTACCTGTCACCAACTTGTATGTTATGTGTTTCTTTTTCTCAGGTATCAGAATGTATTCAACTTAGTTATTGTCCATTTGTGTAACTCAAAATGTATTTGTTCATTGTATTTATTGTCAAATGTTATTGACCTCAGGTCACCCTAGTTCTCATTGTATTCCTTGGCGTGACGTTAGTCCGCTGCTATATAAAATGCCTGTGTCCTCAATAAAGCAGCAGTAACCTTATCCTGCTCGTTTCTTTCGCACCCCTTAAAAATGAATACAAATATCAAAATCCATTTCTGCAAAAGCCTAATCAGACCAATAATGGAATATCCACCAATACACGTGTTTAGCATCGACTTCCAATATAAGTGCATTACAAAAATTCCAAAATAAGATACTAAGGTGCACAGTGAGCAACAATCAAGAAGATGACAATCTGAATATAGAACAAATACACAAAAAATACAAAGTAGAACCAATTAATCAAAGATTATACAGACTGGCAACCAACATATGGAGCAAACTAGATCAATACAACAGTGAATTAACAGAAGAATCTGTAGCAGAAGAGAGAAACCACCCAAACAACACAGACCACAGATGGTGGAGAAGAGTATCTTCATATATTCATCGTGATGAACCTCAATCATTATATAATTAAGAAATGCCTTGTAAAAAAGTAATGTTTAGAATTTACTATGTAGGTATCATGCAAAATCATAATTAACATCAGGGTTAAAATGAGGAAATTGGAACTTATTTTTTAATTTATTTTATGTTTTAAATATTATTATAATAATATCAAATAAAATTCAAAATATGCAATATGTACAATTCACCATGTTACTATAATGTAAAATTATTATTGTATTGTGTTAATAATAGAAAAATTGTACCCTTACCCAAATAAAATTGTGGATAAACCACTTGACATTACTCTTACTAATATTTCACTTTCTAAACTATTCCCTACCATGGTTAGCTAGCTAACTGCCCTCACTCTTCTTTCACCTATCTTACCTATCAGCTAAAAAAAAAAAATTAGCTAGGTACTGTACACCGTAAAATTCGGGCCGAGAATTATATCCCATCCAGAAATTTTTCACGTCGCTGGAGTACATAATTATCTCTCTCTCTCTCTCTCTCTCTCTCTCTCTCTCTCTCTCTCTCTCTCTCTCTCTCTCTCTCTCTCTCTCTCGCTTGTCGTAGCAAAAGCTCTAGGTTTTCATAAAAATCCTCGTTAAAATTTTAAATAATTATTTTGTTACGTCCAAGGAAAAATCATTTCATTTGTGGACACATGAGCCATTGTCAACCTCGAAACCATCGCCTTCTGACCGCCATTTAACTATAAATGATAGAGCGAATTTCTATGCATTCATAAATCCCGAGCGCCAAGCTGGGAAAACCCATTCCAATAGCGTTCGCCTTTTTCAGAACTTTTCACGCGAGATTTCGCTCACATGTTTCACCCAGCTGCCCCCTCGTCAAGTACCAAATAGAGTAAATATATTGTGGATTTGACCATAAGAAAAATATTCAACCCGTGCATGATAGTTGTAAGCATTTTGTACTTCGTCATATTAGGGAGGATTTATTTACTTCGCCTCGGCGTTGAAATTTATGACATCGTCATATTATTTGCATTTGGTTACTTTCGTATTGTGGCCAGCTCAGTTATTTTGCCAAGTTAGGACATGTGTTTCAGTGTACGCTCATCTGTGCCAACCACAGGTGTTTCCCAGCATAATAAATCCATTCAGTTACGAACGCCCACGTTCTATGGACACGCTATATTAATTCCTCTGAGAATTCTTCCCTTTGTCCAAGAACACGCCAGAGTCGTTCACTTACGAACCTTTACGTTCTAGAGCACGCCGGAGTCGTTCACTTACAAACCTTTACGTCCTGAGAACCCCTTAAAGTCTTTCATTTACGTCCTAGAACATGTTAGAGTCGTTCCCTTTCCAACCTTCAGCAATTAAGTAATTATCTCACTTTGTTTTATACATAATTAATCTGCAAAGGATCAAAGCCAATTACAAACGAAAGAAATCACTTATGACTTTTACTCTACTTTGCAGAATTAATATGCTGCGAACACCAGTAATAATTTTTCCTTTCTTCTACTTTGCAGAATTAATATGCTGCGAACACCAGTAATAATTTTTCCTTTCTAGGAAAGGAAAAATTATTACTGGTGTTCGCAGCATATTAATTCTGCAAAGTAGACTAAAGTCATAAGTGATTTCTTTTGTCTGTAATTGGCTTTGATCCTTCGCAGAGATATTACATTTTTTAGTTCTAAAAACCTCTTCAATTCGTTCAATTACGAACGCCCACGTTCTATGGACATGATATATTCGTCCAATTGAGAACTTTACATTCAAGAACCCACTAGAATCGTCCACTTTACGAACCTTTACATTCTAAGGCCTCCCCAAATTCATGGATTTGAGAACCTCACGTTCTGCACCTGACCTAGACGCGTTCATCTAGGAATCATTATGCTTGTCAAGCTACTGGTTACTTTCATTTAATAGCCATTCTTCAAACAGTATATAAATCACGTTCACCTAAGAGAACCCACTATGCTCTTCAAGCTACTAGTTACTTTCATTTAAGAGCCTTTCTTTGAACAGTATATAAATTATGTTCACCCATTATGTTCTTCAAGCTACGAGTAATTTTCATTTAAGAGCCCGTTCTTTGAACAGTCTATTAATTATGTTCACCTAAGAACTCATTACACTCTTCAAGCTACTAGTTACCTTCATTTAAGAGCCGTTCTTCGAACAGTCTGTAAATTACGTTCACCTAAGAATTCATTACTCTCTTCAAGCTACTAGTTACTTTCATTTAAGAGCCCGCTCTTCGAACAATCAATTAATTACTTTCACCTAAGAATCCCTTATGCTCTTCAAGGTACTAGATAGTTCATCCAAGAGCTCGTTCTCCAAACAACTTAGATAAAGACCATCCTTCGAACATGTGAATTATGCTTAGTTGGGATAATATAGCCTGCTCCCTGTAAAAAGAAAACTTCCCGTGACGCCTCGGCAATATGGCTTCATACTCCGACGAAATCACAGCCCTTGTCACCACCGGAAAAACCATGGGGCTCAAGGGCCAAGAGTTAGTTGCAAGATGGATCATGGCCAGGCTAGAAAGAGAAAGGAATGAAAGAGAAGCCAAGGAAGCTAGAGAAAGAAAAGAAAGATAAGCCAAGGAAGCGCAAGAAAGGCCAGGAATAGCAAGAAAGGCAAGAAAGAGAAGCCAAGGAAGAGTAAGAAAGGCAAGAAAGAGAAGTCAAGTAAGAGCAAGAAAGGCAAGAAAGAGAAGCCAAGGAAGAGCGAGATAGGAAAGAAATTCTAGCTAAGGCAGAGTGAGACAGGCAAGAAAAGCTGGTTAAGGAGGAGAAAGATAGCACCCATGAACTGGCCATGGCCACACAAGGGGTCTGTAGCCCTGCAACCACATCTCCACCATTCTCAATCACTGCCGCCAGCTCTATGATGCCAAAATGGAATGACCCGGAGCCCGAGGCCTGGCTCGACCAAGTGGAAGAGGTCCTCAGGAATTTCAAGCCCCAGCCGGCAGAAATCTCTATGCTCCTGTCAAAATATCTGGAGGGAAAGGGCCAAGCTGCATTCCTCTCCATCCCGTTAACAGACAGTGGCAATCTTGCGGAGGTCTGGAAGGCCAAAATTAAGGCCTACAAGCTCACCCCCGAAAGATGGAGACAACATTGGAGAGGACATCCAAAGGAGGCAGTCAAACATGGGCCTCATCTCAAGCAGTGGCTAGAATCCTGCAACGTTACCCCTGCGGAGGAAATAATAGAAACCTTTCAGCTCAAGAACTTCCTACACTACACCCCCCCCCCCCCCGGCCCTCGCTACTTACCTCTGCAATAAGAACCCTCTGATGCTAAATGAGTGTTGCTGTTTGGCAGACCACTAGGACACTCACTATCCTACAGCCAGTTCCTGGAGCCATAAGATTTGGCCCTCTTCCCCTACCTCCAGTCAGCCTCTGCCCAAGAATGGGCACTCTCACAATAAGCCTGTGTGCTGCAGCTATTGTAAAAAACATGGGCACCCCATGGAACAGTGCTGCTCGAAGGCTGAGAATGAACCAGACACTCCCAGTAAGTCTCCCAATGAGATCACGTCAAACCGAGCCACGTCTGGCTCTGGAATGAACAACAAAGGGCCTGCCCCTTCCAATGGGACAGTGCCATGCCAAGATTACAGCAAGAATTATTGCACTGCTTGTCAGGTTCAAGGGCACTCTGCTGTATGGGCAAAGTGCCTTAGTAAAACAAAACCACCTGCCATTGCTTTGGCAGTGACAAATCCTAAAACCTTAGGCCCTCCAGCCAAAGGCCCTATATCTATGGCACCTCTCAGAGGTAGCTACCCCGCCCACCAGGTTACAGAATTCGATGACACTGGTGCACAGATCTCCCTCATAAGAGAAGATAAGGTACCCTATGGGGCCACCATTGACAGATGTGGACTTATTACAGTGGAGGGTATCAATCGAATGAAGATGATTCTCCCCACCGTGAAGCTAAGGGTCGCAAGACCTCAAAGATAAAAAATCTGCACTCTTGTAGTAACCACTTACCATCCTGGAGGATATGACCTCCTCCTGGGAGAGGACTTCCAGTTCCCTTTTAAGTTGCAGAAATCCAGGGGTCCTAACACCTCCACAAATAGATAAAAAACCAAGAGTCCTCAAAGACCTGCCTTAAACCCGCTGCCAGTGCCACTTGAGTGCCCTGGGCTGTGCCAGGCTCCTACTGTCGAGCCCCTGACAAATCAAATTCCAGTGCCAGACCCTGCCCCAGTGCCAGTGCCAAGGTACACACTGAATCTCTCTTCCGGAGATTCCCAACTTGACAAGAACCCTCTGCTGGTGCCACCTGAGTGCCCTGGACAGTGCCACCCTCCGCCCATTGTGGACATCGAAGAAATTAACGATTTGATTCCTATGCCTGGGCCTGCCTTAGTGCCAGTGCCAGAGCATGCCACAAATCTTCCTCCAAGGGATCCCAGTAAGGGTCAGCTCTCACCCTCCATCTTGGCACCGCTACCAGTGCCGTTGCGAGAGCCAAACCACAATATACTCAGGTTCCCTCCGGATTCCTTTGATCACAGCGGAAGCTCACCCAAAGGTGCAGCCTCACAACCCTTTGCTTGAGCTGGTCATGGTGACCTGCAAACCTCTCATGCCCACCATGACCTCCTCCTCTCCTTCCCACAGACACAACTATGAATAAGGATTCTGCCATATCTCAACTGGCCGATGAATACAAGGAACTGCGGCGACTAGTAGTTGAGCTTGTAATGAATGCCCCTACTTTGGCGATCAAAGAAGCCAGAACAGGTGGCACTTCTACGCCTTCCTCGGACTCAGTTCCACCGATTCCCCTACCAAGGAGGCACTGAAGAAAAGTCATGGGCACAGATAAAAATCTAGTTAGCCAAATAAGAGCTGTCAAGCTCTCCTTGCACTAGTGCCCTCTGGCACAGTGCCTCACCTTTATCTTATGAAGAACTTTGGCACCTTTGTCTAGAGGAGGATGCCGGGTTTCTTCCCCTGTTTATTGTTCTTATAACTGTGTGACTTAACCTCTTCTTGTATTGTTTCCTTCTTCCACTCTGAGCATTTCTCTCTCTCTCTTTCCAATCTTCTAATTTAATATTTCCCTGGCAATCTTGCCCCTTCATGAACCTTTGCATAAGCCTATAAATGGCTCCTCATCTTAATTTGCTTCTCACTCTGCCAATGCAGAGTGCAATCGCCAGATTCCTTTATACCATAAGTCCTTTAACTTCCTGTTTAATTCCTACAATTGCATGGTAACTTTTAAATTGAATATAACAGAGCCATTCCGCCGAACCTCATGAGCACCACACCTGGCACAGTGCCATTACCATCACCATTGCCAGATGTTCCTGCCAGAGTGGTCCCGCCCTCTGGCTGTCCTTTTAATGCTCTATGTGGCTAAAGAATGAACCTAGCCAGCTTTCATAGGCTAAGAAATGTAATTCTGGTAAATTAATCATAACTTTTACTTACTCTTGCAGCTGTCATTTATTTCACTCGAGACTCGCAAAGCCCATGTACTTTACATACTTGATTGTCCTTCATTGTACTTAGCTTCGTGCCGCAAGACACCCGTGCTGTTAGTACCACATCTAGCACCATGCTGCAGCATGCAAGTATTGTGGCATCACCTAACCTAAGCCCACGAATACTTCATTGAAATGCCCCCCTCAAGGCACCCTAACAGCATGACTCTGGACTGTCAAAGTAACCTTATTAATTAAGTGCATGTCTAACCTGAAGTTTAATGCCGTACTAATCCTATTATTGTTCTCTGTGTTGTTACCTAGATCCTTGAAATATTAATTCATAGACCTTATAATTCTGAATTTGCTATAACACTGCTTTAATGTAACAACATGAGAGGTATATGAATTTAACTTGCAGTGTAACGTAACTATGTAACATCCAATTTAAAAATCAATGAGATGTACCTTGCTTTTGAAGTACTTGCAGAATTGATTATTTTCCAAAACGTAATGTTACCACAAAAGGGAAGTAGAGTCATCAGTTTGTTCAGTTGAGCTCACTTAGTTGTTCACATTTCCACCCAATTCAAGGTGCAATTGCCAACTTTGCATATATATATATATATATATATATATATATATATATATATATATATATATATATATATATATATATATATATATATATATATACATATATACATACATAAATATATATATATATATATATATATATATATATATATATATATATATATATATATATACATATATATATATATATATATATATATATATATATATATATATATATATATATATATACATATACATACATATATACATATATATACATATACGTACACACACACACACACACACACACACACATATATATATATATATATATATATATATATATATATATATATATATATATATATATATATATATATATATATATATATATATATGTATATATATATATATATATATATATATATATATATATATATATATATATATATATATATATATATATATATATATATATATATATATATATATATATATATATATGTTTATATCTATTTTTGATATCTGTTCGACCTCTCTGCCTTATCCGAAACAGAATAAAATTAATTCTAACAATAGAGCTCTCACAAGAGACAGGGAGCAGGAAGTAGCAGGAGTTGTTTTGAACAGATCCCAACCATCACAGGGGTAGGAATTTTAGTTTAGAGGGATATAAGATGGGATAGGTTTTGCTAGGACAAACCTTATATAAACTTTACTTAACCTCAATTTTCTATGACCTTTTGTACTGGAGAGCTTTTGTCATTTTCCAGACGATACCTACTGTATGTCCAAGCCAAGTTGGCTTGTGGAAGGAGCCGAGACCAGTCCCGACCCAAGCTACCCCGAGCTCCAAAAAGAGATTCAGAGTAGCACCCATTGAAGCAAGACTTATTTCTGGGCAGTCCACTTAAGCCCCTTTGTCTGTCCTTTTGAACATGGGGGAAAGGATTGCTATTTCAACGGACCAAAGAATTTTGATGCAATTGATCACTGCATTATCTCTCCCAGCGGTAAGTCGGATTTTGACAATTACTCCCAGTTCTCTTTCCCTTCAACTGAAACTCTCATTTTTCGTGTTTCAAGTTTTCCTTTTTTAAACAGCAACTGACTAAGAAAATCCTAGTGAAACCATATCCCATTTGTAAAGTCAGATATGTTAAGTACAATTATTGTTGCCTAGTGGAATTGCGTAATGCCGTAAGCTATTCTCCATGATGTTAAAGTAATATTCTTGATCTAAGATTCATCCATTACAATTAATTAATGACGAGTGAGAGTTTCTGTAGCACAGGAGTGTTATCTGGATACGTCTCTTCCAGAATTGTGTACGGCTTGGATCTGGCCATCCTCTTGTTTGGAGAAGAATTAGCATCCTTGGTGCCAAGAGCCTCAATTCATGTGATTGAAATAATTTGCCCTATAGGAGCATCACAAGAGGCCCAGAGCCGTTGCGTTATTTATACTTTAAGTTGAGATACTTTATGTCCAAAGTGGGATGAAGTTGGAGCTGTTATTAGCTCCCTTAAGGAATCAGTTCACATTTTTATTTTACTTTGTTGAAACTAGTTGTTTTGAGTAATGTTGTTGATTTAATTCATGTGGTTCAGAACAAATCTCTATATTCAGTAACTCTTGTCTCAACTGGCAATCCGATCTAATTATATTTATCATCTGTCTTTTTTTTAGGTAACTTTTAACCTTAATTGACAGGATTACGTGGGTCTTAGGTAAAGCAAGGTTAGATAAATCCAAGATATTACAAATTAACTTAATTAGCCAAGTGACCCACGTAACAGTGGCGAGACCTTGCCAAAATTTCTGTAAATAAGAGTAGTATTCTCTAATTAATTCACAGAGAGAAAGAACTTGGAATCAAATTAAATGCGAATTAATTAAAAGTTAAAAGTCGGAGTAAACCAACTTCATGCAAAATTCTCCCAAACAAAGGCCAAGGTAAGTAATATTAATAATACAATTGTAATAATAATAGGAAGACTAGGTAGGAAAGTGTGCGTTAAATGAGAGTAGTTATAAATAACAATTTACAACAATAAGGAAAGCTAGAGTTTACCGATGTCTGTAACCAAGTTATCAAGTCATTTTTTATTATTTTGCCATTCGCTGGCCAATGAGTATTGCATGGTATAAAATTTTGTACTAGATAGCTTAGTGCATGACAAAAGAAGGAGAACTTGTGCCCAGTGTTTCTCTCATAGGATAGGACAAACAAATTACACAAGTCCATAGGGATAAATAATTGTTGGCAACTGAGAGAAAGGCCTCACTGAGCGAACAGCGAAACTACATTTCACTCGCGCGACAATCATATTAAATTTCACTTGCTTTCCAGTAATAACGTAAATAACAGTATCAGTGTTCGGTTTGTAATTTGCATTTTTACCTTTAACGTAAATTAGGCTAGTAAGGGTCATGTGTGCCTCTCTTTGTTGTCAGGCCCCGCAGTAAGCATGGCGGTCTTGTGAGTCAGATTAACGCTGGCGCACTAAAAAGAAAAAAAGAGTAGGCCTAAACCAGGACCCACTTAGAGCAGGTCAGCCACCCGAGGGATTATCGATGAATCATCCGTCTGCTGAGGTAGTGTGGGCCAAAGCACGTGGATTCACCCATGCTCAGACCACGCAAGTCAGTGATTCACTTCTGCATACAGAGTGAACTTGCAGTTGTTGGTGTCTTACTATACAAATTTTTGTCGAGAAAATGCCGAGTAACTGTTCTATATTTGGGTGTTTCAATACCAAAGCAAAAACCAGAGACTGGTGTGAGGTATTTTCGATTTCCGAAGGATGAAGTGTTCAGAGACAAGTGGCTACATGCATGTCGTCGTGCAGATCCAGTGAACCCTAAAAATGCAGTCATATGTTCAGAGCACTTTACTCTACAAGACTATGCAGAGGATTTGAAGTCACGACTTCTTGATACTGAATCGCCAAGGAATAAGAGGGCATTAAAAGAAAATGCTGTTCCATCTCTAAATCTTCCAAATGGTAAGTGTATTGTTTGCAGTAGCGCTCACTACTTCGTTATCAATAACATATTTGTAATATGCATGGGTTTATTATAGAAAGCATGTGTTGAGTATTTCAACACACATACATTATATATATATATATATATATATATATATATATATATATATATATATATATATATATATATATATATATATATATATATATATATATATATATATTTAATGATGTGTATGAGAAGCTTGAAAAATTGTTTTCTAATGAAACTATCATCATCACAGGTGTAGCTCCAGCAAAATCATCAGTTGCAAGAGACGGACGGGCCCATAAACGGAGTGAGAGGAAAGCTGTGAAAGAGCTCTGTGATATGAGTAAGGAAGGTATTGGTGAAATTGTGGCTGATAATGCAAGAGAGACAACTCAAGACGACTGTGTTGAAAATGATGTCGGTGAGTCATCTTCTCCTGTTGTTATAACAGTCATTCCAGTAGAGGTAACAAATGAATTGCAACGGCTGAAAAATGGAGTAAAACAACTAAGGGAAGAAAATGAATCATTGAGAACTGAAATTGCAGATTTGCGTGGAAATGTTGTGCAAATTATTAGGAATGTAGTCATAGCCAGAACTGAAAAAATCCTGAGCCCTTACTTTAGCAGAACTCAAATCAAAGCCATTATAACTCAGAAAAGAGTCAGTGAATGGAGTAGTGAGGACATTGCGGCTGCTTTAACGTTACGAAGTTTAAGTCCAAAGTGTTACAAGTACTTGAGAGTAAAAAAAGGATTTCCCTTG
>JANJGK010009458.1:0-7500 GCA_039081455.1 Macrobrachium rosenbergii
AAGACAGGCTGTAAATCCGTCTTGAAGTGCCAAGTGCCCAGTGATTCTTTCAGATGCTGTGTATTTAATTATGTTCAAATTTTTTGGCTTGTTAATGTGTATTGCTACCTGAATGTTATTCTGCTTCCCTCCCATATATTTTTCATATTTCGTATTTGTTGATTCTCATCCTTGGCTGGCTAATTGAGTTCTTGGTTTCTTATGAATATGGCCTAATGTTGAATGATAATAATAATAATAATAATAATAATAATAATAATAATAATAATAATAATAATAACACGTTTGTCATGAGACCTGGAGGTTTCACCCTGTTCCCGTTTTTTCCTCACTATCACTGTTTCCTTTCCATGAAGAAATTTGTGTATCACTTCCTTTTGGATTAACATCTACCATCTTCCTTCTCATTTATAATTGCCTTCTTCCTGCCTAGGCATTTCCTTACCCATCCCTTTGGCCTTTCCTTAAAAATATATGGATATATTCTTGACCTGTACAATAAGTAAATTCTCAACCTCCTGGTTGGAGGCTTGGAGCTGCCTATTTTTTGCTGATATACTTTCATAAATCTGCTAATGTATCTTATTTGCATGCCGGTTACAGATTCCACATCACTAAGTGAATTTAAGATTACCTGAACCGCGAAGATAAGAAGATAAAAAAAAAACAAAATGCAAGAAAATTAGAATAAATATCACCTCGACTTTGTAGCTCTTTTCTTTGCTTTCTCCTCTCGGAATATCTGAGCGCGCCGCCTCGGGAACTTAAATAAGTCAATCCACTTAGGAAATATTTAGCACTTGCCGATGTCAGATGTGTTTGCATCTGCAAGAACAACCTGTCATTCGCTCATTTTTCAGCAGCCGCGCAAAAAACGGGGGAAGAAAAACTCTCGCGCGCATTGGGTGTCCACGAAGTGAGGGGTGTGCTTTCGTGCGCTTTTTGAATTGCATGAGAGAGAGAGAGAGAGAGAGAGAGAGAGAGAGAGAGAGAGAGAGAGAGAGGAGAGAGAGAGAGAGAGAGAGAGAGAGAGAGAGGGAGGGAGGGGGGAGGGGGTATTTACATAATAGAAACATATTCAGAATTATTTTTACACTTATTTGTCAGTTTGTTTGATTAGCAAAATGTTCAGGTTGATTTTAATAAAATGAGAATCGCAACGAGCGGTTTTTTTTATAAGAAGAATATTTTCTCTCTCTCTCTCTCTCTCTCTCTCTCTCTCTCTCTCTCTCTCTCTGGAAAATATTGCTAGTGATATATAGTTATATATATAATATTTATGTACAGTATATATATTTAATATACACATTTATATATATACACAAATATATATATGCATACATATACACACACATATATATATGCTTATGTATGTATGTATACAGCATATACACACAACTATTGGACACATGATGCTGTTCAGTGCGATCAGAATTACATTATCCCAAAGGCAACTTTAGACTTACCTTTTCAGTGACGTTACGCGGTAGGAGATTGCTAGAACTAGAATATGATGCTTAATGTGATATCCCCACAGTAATTATGATGCCGTTAGCTTGAGGAACTTTGTAAGACAATCGCTTCAGTTCTTTCTGCTGAAGACGCCGTCCTATGACTTAATAAATTTAGCTCTAGAGGTCTCTCGGGCAGTTTCTTTCAAGTTACTAAATGTTTTAAAGCATTTACCTTAAGTACGGTTCATAATACATGTAAGTCTCGAATGAGGAAGCTGACTTATAGCGAGATTCGTATGGCTTCAGTTACAAGTTTCATAAAGCTTAATTGTCACCGGCTTATCAGTAACAATATCAGCAGCAGTTTCAGCATCATTGAAAATAATATTAGTAATCACTGATTTATTATAATATTCATCATCATGATAAAGATTATCATTGTTTTTATTACAGCCAGAGCTATAACGTAACTGAGGAGTGGTCCATTATGCTCCCCTTGTTATAGTACTAATGTCTCAAAAACCCCAGTAAGCCTTGACTATACCGTGAGTGAAAATTAAATACTCTTCGCTATAAAAGAGCTTTATAGAGCATAGGATGAAACAGCACTTGTACAATCACCATGTGCTACTTAGCTTTTTGTCTCATTACGTGGTAGAAGAGCACAAAGTAGGACAAGTAGCCGGAATGGTGCCCGTGTCTGCCGAAGGAAAGGAAAAGTGTCTTTTAAATTTTGGTTCCTGGAAGAAAAGACGGTATTTCTCGGGCCTCATTACCTTTCGTGCCAGATCTGTAAGGTCGGTTGCAAATTGCAACAAACATCTGTTCTTTTCAGAAGTTCAAGCGAAGATGCAGTACATTACTACCCTGATACAATTCTCCTTGTATTTTAGTAATTGACTTACATTTTCATTTCTTAATTTAGTTTTTCTTTTTTGATTAGTGATCTCTTCTTTTTGTAATTAGTGATCTCTTCTTTTTGTATTTCCCATTATATACCTTTTGTTATTTCTTGCTAATGAACACCATATTCTTTGGAAGCTTGAATTTTTCAAGTCAATGGTCCTTGTGGGCTTGTTCCGTGCGTATAGGGTTCATCTTCTGAATGATAATAACAATAATAATAATTCATGCAATGTTTAGGAATGATGTGCACTCTCTTTTATCCGGGCTATGGGCCGGCGTTGAATGGGAAGAATTCTTCGTGTCTCTGCATGTGAAGCGTAATAACTCATACCTTCACCCTTCTCATACTCTCATCCTGGACTCCACAGGTCTTTGAGTCCCTTTTTAGTTTCCTGTAAAAGAAAACTGTTGTGCCCGTTTTGCCTGTTCGTCCGCACTTTATTCTGTCCGCACTTTTTCTGTCCGCCCTCAGATCTTAAAAACTACTGAGGCTAGGGGGGCTGCAAATTGGTATGTTGATCATTCACCCTCCAGTCATTAAACATACCAAATTGCAGCCCTCTAGCCTTTGTAGTTTTTATTCTATTTAAGGATAAAGTTAGCTATAATCGTGCTTCTGGCAACGATATAGGGTAGTTACAGTTTCATTGGCCGCGGCTCATACAGCATTATACCGAGACCACCGAAAGATAGATCTATTTTCGGTGGCCTTGATTGTAAGTTTTACAGAAAATTCGATTGCACCGAAGAAACTTGGGAGTTAATGCCCTTATTTACCCCAAATCTGAAGGAGGAATTGGAAAGAAAGGGAGATAGGCGTGATAGGGCCTGACCATGAACGGAACTGTAGACTACCCACTTTAATAAAAGAATTAGAGGAATTTGTAATACGTAGGTCAAAATATAATTTGAAATAGTTTAATTTTCAAAAAATCTAGATCTGCAAAAAAAAAAAAAAAAAAATCACAGCTAAATGTCTATGAAACCTTTTCGGGAAATTCAGTAACGAGTTAAGATTATTACGTAGACTTAGGCGATAATCAGCGTTAAAATCAAGTTCAGAGGTCATTCGCCCATAAACATGAATTTCACAAATTCGAAGAATGAGTTTTTTTATTAACAGATATAGTCAAACAGATCTGGTGGAAAACTAGCATTTAGGCATAGGCGACTATAGTTTCAGTTAACTAAAGAAATAAGCTATCGAAGGTTCATTGGCAAACGCTTAATGTCCATGATGGTTTGACTAAGAGTTCAGCTGCTCAGATCAAACTCTGAATTCTTTTTCAGTCTTGCAGAATGTTCTGTACAATAAGGGAAGGTAATTTTACTAAAGATAAACTAGTGTTCCTTTTCAGGAAATGCATAGATATACGTTGGCTTCTATGTACTGTGAAATAAAAAATGATAATATTACTAGCACTCATTGCAGTCAGCCTTATAACACATATTCCGAAATTTTTTTATATGATATTAAAAATAAACGTTCTCCTTTCCCCGTGCATTGCGCATAAGAAGAAAAAAAATGTCCCGTGTTGTTCGTAACATCTATTCTATTCAAGTTGCAACGAAAACGGTTGCAAATGCAGATGGAAAAAACGGGAAAATAAAAAAAAAGTCAGTCGTAAAAACTGCCCTTTCTGTAACTGCATAATCATATAACGCATTACGCAAATTCAAACATAATCATCGTAAGTATGCCGACGGTAGTTAGGGCAACGTAACGGTCATTGGCATATTGCATTTGGGATGTGGCAAGCTCGTTAATCAAACTACAACCAAACATTGCATCCCCATTTCGTCTAAAGAAATTAGAAACGTTTTATTGCGCTCTTTTTTTTTCATCTCCGTATATCTGTGTGTCATGAATCTTGGGGCTAACGGCTCTTCCCCTCCGACAAGGTCTAGGGCGAAGGCGAGCTAAGACTCAGGTGATGGTGATGGACCCACGTTTCTAGAATCCCCTCATCTCCTTTGATTTTCCCCCTTTACTTCCGATGATGATGTCTAAGGCATTCTTGCAAGCAATTCAGTTTCGTTAGACAAAGACGATCTCTATATTATGAACATTTCACTATATTTCGCAGAACCTATGTCGCTATAGCGAGGCTAGTTGGAGACTGTTCTTTAGACCTGTACATCACACGCTAACTACTTCCACGTCAGGCCCAGGACGGTTGCATATGCAATTGGTCCCATTTGGCTGCATTGTTGCATTATGATATATGGGTGATAATCGTGCCAGAGGGGTAGGGCAGGAATTGGGGTATAATGGAAGGAGAGAGGTAGGGATGGGGATGAGAGAGACAGAGACAGAGAGAGAGAAAGAGAGAGAGAGAGAGAGGCCCATGTGAGAGGGTAGGGGAGACTCCCCACCACAATCGCTAGTTTCTATGACTGCGGTCGTTTTTGCTGGTACCCCCGGCGGGATTGGCGTTTGTTTCCCAGTAGTTCCGGCGTGGGTCGGGCTGAAGGGAAGGGTTAAAAGTGGGCAAGAGAGAGAGAGAAAGAGAATGGTCAACCACCTGACACTGTCTGCAAATGTTTCTCCTGTGTTATTAAAATGAGAAGCGGTACAGGCCTCCAACTTCGTGAGGGCTAAGGCCTCTCCTACCGACGTCCTCTCTCTCTCTCTCTCTCTCTCTCTCTCTCTCTCTCTCTCTCTCTCTCTCTCTCTCAAAAGTAGATGACACATCATTTGTATAAGTCATGACGTACGAGGACAGAAAAAGTGTATGCGGTGGGAGTGTATTTTTATTGATAAACAGATTTCAATTTCTAGAGGTTCTGAAGGTTTCGTTAGGCCTATGCAAGTATTTTTGTTAAAAGGCGAAGCTAAGACAGGGAATATAATATTCTAAATATATAATCTTTATTGCCGGATTTAGGGAATACATAAAATGCTTATATGGTATGTGAATATATGCTAGCTCACACACACTATATATATATATATATATATATATATATATATATATATATATATATATATATATGTGTGTGTGTGTGTGTGTGTGTGTGTGTGTGTGTATGTATGTATATGAAATGCTGACATAGCGTTTATTTATCACGGTAAATTGTTGATGTTGACTTAAAAAAGTTGTCAAGATGAATTGCTTCCCTAGCAAATGTGGAGTCATAGGCGATCAAGCTGAATGTAGCCACTCATTTAGGAGAAAGGTCTTATTGGTATATATATATATATATATATATATATATATTATATATATATATATATATATATATATATATATATATATATATATATATATATATATTTTACTTCTAAGTGTTATCTGTCCAGACTGTCTATCATGAACTTCCAATGTTTTTTTTTTTTTATCTTGCGGCTGTCAGTTTCCGTATTCCTTCTATTTCTCTTGGTTTCTCTCTCTTTTCCCCTCGATTTCTTCTTCTTCCAAATCTGAACTCTTCAGTCCCTCTTTTCTTAACATACGTCCCAAATTTGAAGCTTTCCTCTGTTTCAAAATATCCACTTTTGTGCTCATTCTTCATAAAACTCTCAACTCACTGTCTGTACTTATCAGCGTGCTCCAAATATTTAAATATCTATTTGGACCCAACCTTACTCATAAAAATATAGTTTAAGAAATACAGTTTAATTTGGTCACTGATACCAGCAAGTTCTCCTTTAGTCCGTCTGAAGGATTGTGATCGGTTTCTTGCGCGCCAGAATATTTCGTCTTAGCCTAACGCTCATTTGAAACCAGCCCTCCCATTCCCCGTTATTCTCTCCTAATTGCATTTTTCCAGGGCTCTCCTACAGAACTGTGTTTCCTGTGGTCAAGTCTTTATGATTTATGCTCTTTGAGGTTACACTTCCACCCGCTTGTAAAAGTGACGAGGCCAGGCGATAAAAATTGGACGGAAATATTTTTCATCTGTCTATGTTAATTAAACTACGTTTAAAGTCTAGAATTAATGATACGAGGTTCTGGTATCTCCACTTTTTCCCCTTCATCTTGACAGTAGGCCATTAACATTTCACAGGGAACACATTAATTCCTAAAGAAATTAAGCTTAAGACTAATTAGTTAGGCCTACTTGTCTACGCTTACTAGTCTACATTTCGTGTGTATTTTTCCATCCAGCAGGTGCTTCGCGTATTCGTATGTTGCTTATCGACGCTGACTTCGGTTTAACGTTTGTCGTAAATTATCTGGTACTAAGCGCGGTGCTTCAAGCTATGAAGATTAATGTTTTGGGATTGGGAGTTTTATTTGTTATAACAAAAAATGTGAATTTTTATGATTTGTAGTTGTTGTGGTACCAAGAAACAAATTTACAGAAGGTTTGAATAAGGGTTTCATTTATGAGCCTGGGAGGGTGTGGGTTACGAGCAGAATTACAATTGGAATGATATACGAGTACACTATATATATGTATGTGAGTATATATATATGTATATGTATATGTATATACTGTATGCATATATATATATATATATATATATATATATATATATATATATATATATATATATTGTGTGTGGGCTTATTTGTATTTCTTAGATCAATGACTGTCTGCATCTGAAACTTTACTGTAACGGTGATTTATATGCGAATGATACACGCGTACATACACACACACACACACACACGCATATATACATATATATATATATATATATATAAATTATATATAATATCAGATAAAGTAGCTTATTCTTTAAAGGGGGTGGCTATCAATCACAGGCACATTTACCCTTTTAACTGCTGAATGAAGGCTGTACCCCTTACGCTGGGAATTCCACATCAAAAGCTTCATAAGCCTACGCAGAAGGCTCAGACACATGCAGTGTCCTTCATCCCATCCTCTCGCCTTCCCCAGAGGCACACGTGCGCCGTTCACCTCCGCCTAGCGTGCAACCTTGCTCTTTTTGAATTTGAACGTCCTTCCAATCCACCACTTCTTGCACCCCGTATAGGTAGCACTTCCTTGGTTTAGCCTCTCCTGCAAAAACTTACTAGTTAAACTATTTTTTTTTTTTCACGTATTATCTCCACATGGCCAAACCATCTCTATGAGACACCGATCAATCTTTTCATCCATGCTTGGTCCCACTTCATCGTTGTATCTAAATCTCTCGTACTTTTAACCCCCTTTTTGCCTTCATATC
>JANJGK010009458.1:10000-21363 GCA_039081455.1 Macrobrachium rosenbergii
CGAACCGGCAAGATAATAATTGGGGGAAGGAAAAATGAGAACGAAAACGTCCAAGACCTTTTCTCGAGTTAGATGAGATTAGAGCGGTTTTTGCTTTAGTGCTAAAATGGGAAGTCAAATCAGAAATTCTGTTGGTTCTCTTGTCTTTATATATATTATATATGTGTGTATATATATATATATTATATATATATTATTTATATATATATATGTATGTAGATAGATAGATATGCATATATATGTGTGTGTGTATATATGACTGTGAAATAGTTTTTGTTAAAACAGAATTCCATCAAATTTGCCTGAGGAGAGAGGGAGTTTGTATCTGAAATATAGCCTTTATTTTCCACATTTTGGCGTTTCTATGGGATCCGTTATATTTGATATATATGTATGTATGTATATGTATATATATATATATATATATACTCATAGATGCTGAAAACTTAAAAACATTAGTCACTGTGTGCACGTTCAGACAAAGACTCGTCAACAATAAGTATACAGACATACTGCATTATTCACCTCAATGCTGTACGCACTTTTTCTTTTCCTAGATATTAAATCTCTTTCGTTCTGGTAACTCCTTCACCTCATCCACCCAGCAATTTTTAGGCTTCTTCTTCTCCCCAAAATGCTTCTGAATTACACATTCTTTCACCACTCTGTAGGCCTTCTTTCTTTCTTCGTGACCAAATCATCTTAAAACACTGATTCGTCCTTTCACCTATGCACACACACACACACAGTCAATCTCAAAAGCTTCAACCCCCCATTCTTTCATTAGCATTCAGCATCAACACTTCACTGTCATAAAGGAAAGTTGGCTCAACTGTCTCTTCATACATACATTCTACCTTGCCTTTCTTCAGGAACATTCCCATTCTTTTTTTCAGCATCCCTCTACATTGCTTGCTTCATCTATTCATGTTAACAATATTTACTTCATTTTCCTGATTTCCATTTACTCTCTCAACCGCCATATTTCTAATATTTACTCTCTACTTACTCTCTTAGCAAACGCCTTCACTAGTTTCTTTTGTTTGTCTCACTATCCTGAATCAGTGCTGTGTTTTTACAAACCTAAGCCATTTTACACACCCCTTATGACCCATTTTCTTATCCCACAACTTCGCGCTAAATCCACTTTCCTTTTTCTGTATTCTCACATTAATCCATCCATAAAGATAAAACAAATTGCAAATTTATCATAACATACCCCTTTCTAAGATCCACTTATATACCATACTAGTCACCGGTTTGTTTACACCGTACTTTCAGTTTCAACACCTCGACTTCTATTCTATATACCCTCAAAACTCTCCACATTGCATACTTTTTTTATTTCCTTTCAAACTTCTCGGATAACCTTCTTAACAGATCCTTGGTCCTTACACCTCCTTGTCTAAACCCGCACTATTTTTCCCCTATAAACCCTCCTGCCATCTGTCTTTGCTTAATCAGAATCCTACCTCACATTTTCCCTGGTAAGCATCACTAATAAATGATAAGCCTCCATAATTTTTAGTCTCCTTTATCACATTTGCCCACAAACGGAGGAGAAATATTTCCTCAACCCCCTCCTTAGGAACTTTTCCCCTCATCCGGACATACCTTACAAGCCCTGGTCAGGCAGTCAGTCCCGCCTTCGAAACCGACGCACGGCATATCACTTGTAATCCCATTCACTCTTGATACTGTCGCAGTCTCCTCCAACCTTTTATTAGTCGTCATTACTTCCCGAACAGCCACGTCCATTCCACTCACGGATTATTCAACTTTGCCTCTCTTCTGTCCGCTATATTCTATCCGCTACATTCAGCAACTCATCAAATACTCATTCAATTGACCCAAGATTACGTTCGCTTCAGGCAGCATCTCTCCATTTGCATCTTTTATTCCAAGTTCCATTTATTCATTAACCTTTCTCTCAGCATTTGCTTCCCCGGAGAACCACTTATTCCCCCTAAAGCTCTTGCTCATGTTAACCTCTCCATTTTCGTCGCTTGGCTTCTATTTCTCGCTCGCTTCTTCTTGGCTACTCTATCTATCATTCTGTATGCACTTTGTTATATAATAGCATCTAGGTATGTATGTATATATATATATATATATATATATATATATATATATATATATATATGTATATATATATATATATATATATATATATATATATATATATATATATATATATATAGAGAGAGAGAGAGAGAGAGAGAGAGAGAGAGAGAGAGAGAGAGAGAGAGAGAGAGAGAGATTGAACGTCGATGAAAGTGAAGGAATATTAAGGAAAAAGGAAATATATATAGATTATATGTATGTATGTATGCATGTATATATATATATACATATATATATAGAGAGAGAGAGAGAGAGAGAGAGAAACTGAACGTCGATGAAAGTGAAGGAATATTAAGGAAAAAGGAAATATACATAGATTATATGTATGTATGTATGTATGCATGTATATATATACATATATATATATGGAGAGAGAGAGAGAGAGAGAGAGATTGAACTTCGATGAAAAGTGAAGGAATGTCAAGGAAAAAGGAAATATATATAGATTATATGTATGTATGTATATATACATATATAGAGAGAGAGAAGGAGAGAGAGACGAATTGAAAGTCGATGAAAGTGAAGGAATGTCAAGGAAAAAGGGGAAAAAGGAAATATATATAGATTATATATATGTATATTTATATATATATATATATATATATATATATATATAGAGAGAGAGAGAGAGAGAGAGAGAGAGAGAGAGAGAGAGAGAGAGAGAAACTGAACGTCGATGAAAGATGAAGGAACATTAAGGAAAAAGGGAAAGCAGAAGAACGCAGCTCGTAATCTCATCCTCTTCTTTAAAATACCTCTCCGGTGGTTAGACATTCGTACCTCCTACTGTGTATCATGGCTGCCTCGTGTATTAACGTTCGAAGCAAACGGAGAAATGAAGTAATGCGAACGAAATAAAACGCGAAGATTTGGCTGGAGTCCGAAATAACGAAACTACGACCTGTCCGATGCATATGTTGTTGCCTGGGAGACGAGGGTGGGGGGAGGGCTGGTGAGAGGTGGTGGTGGTGGACGTGGGAGGGGAGGGGGTGGGGAGAGAAGGGAGGGTGGAGGTGGGGTGGGCTTGGGGATCTTGGATACGATATGACGATGGAACGTGATTTATTTTCTGGTGCGCATTAATTCCTTGGGAAAAACTCGGTGCCGTCCCAAAAGTTCTCTTTCCCTCCTCGTGCCTACCCGCCCGTCTCCATTCCACCCCTCCCCCCCCTCTCCTCTTCCCCCCCTACCCCCACCCACCACCGAGCCAGAAGGCGTCCCCTCCCACCCGTCCCCGAATTATTCGGAGTTAGGGGGAAAGTTAGCAAATTGTACCATTAAATACGTCATGTCTCTCGATTCGAAATGGACATAAAAGATTTCGCTGAGTTTTAGTCACCGAGTCTCCATTCTTTTTTCCGGCCTGTACTTTATTATACTCATAGGTGCTTGGCGACGGGTTGTTGGGGGACTCGGCTATGGAGTCGGAATTCGGGAATGATGATGATGATGATGATGACGCGCGAGAGAAGAAGACGGCGGGAATGGGAGGCAGGATGTGGAAGGGAAGTGTACAGTAGACGGGAGGGGAAATTAAAGGAGTAAAACTAGGTGCTGTATTATGATTATAAAAAAGTTTAAGAATGTGTAAATGTAGAGAAGAGATCGAGATTTAGTTGAAACTTAGGAAATGAAGAGATTAAGAATATGTACATGTAGAAAAGAGATCGAGATTTAGTTAAAACTTAGGAAATGACAAGTAAACGATATCACCTCCAGAGATCAGTTACAAATTCAGAAGTAAATCTTAGGAAACGATAAATAAAATTATATCACTCCATATTCACGATTAGGACTGGAGAAATTATCTGAAAGGAAGAGAGCAAAATGAAAATATTATGTTTAGCATTTGTAATCAGAATATATCCTTGTAAATCATTGCTGTAGTCATCTAAATTCAGATTACTGGCGTCAGCGTAAGCTGAGTAACTGCTTTCGTATGATAGCGAGATATTATTAGTTTACGCGCAAATCCAAACTTTCTAAAATTCTAGAAAGTGCCCTGCAGAAGTGGAAAGATTCTTTAGACTATTTTAGGCGAAAGCTCAATTGAATTTCTCACTGTTGTCATTACTTTGGGCACTAAGCGTGGTTCAGTTAGAAAGTGCCCAGAAGTGGAAAAATCCTTCAGATTATTTTGTATAAAAGCTCAATAGAATTTCTCACTTTTGTCATTACTTTGGGCACTAAGCGTGTTTCAGAGTGATCAGTAGTTTCCAGTGCCTTAGTCTAACTATAATATTTGGTAGATTGTTCAGGTGCCGTAAATTCTTCCCTTCATACAAATTGGTAAAAGTTTATATTGTACTTATTAATGCCACCTGAGGCGTTTCATCTCTCGTGTCCTACCTCGTCAAGATTGAAGCTGAGGCAATTTCTCTGATCTGTGACCCAGCTCTTACCTCATCCCTAAAGTGTTCTTATCTCCATCTTTTCGGTAGCTGTCATTTCGGCCACTTCCGTTAAGCGTAAGGAACAAGTTCCTAATTATTTAGGGAGGCCTTGTGAGCCTGGTCAGGCCATCTCGTCTGACATTTACTCTGTGGAAATTGGTAATCCTCAGATTGCACGATTCATTAACTATCTGTTTCCTCTACTGCCATGTTTTTTAATTTTCACTTCTTTATCCTGTTATTCCTAGCTCTTATATCCTTCCTCCTTTTAAAATGCAGGACTATCGCTTCCGTCCTCAGACCCTATCCTTCTGCAGGCAGTTTTCTTGTATAGCCTGTCCAGTAGCCTTTTCCTTAGGAAACGTCGTTGAATTCTTGGAAACACCTGAAAGTAGAATAATTTTCAAAATATCCTTGAATCCGATAAAGTGCCTGAAAGGTGTAAAAAAACAAAAAAAGTAATAAATGCGCCGAAATTTCTCCGGCGCAATCGAGTTTCCTGTACAGCGTATAATCAAGGCCACCGAAAACATATCTATCTTTCGGTGGTCTCGGTATAATGCTGTGTGAGCCGCGACCCATGAAACTTTAACCACGGCCTGGTGGTGGCACTCCTATATCATTGCCAGGCGTATGATTATGGCTAACTTTAACGTTAAATAAAATAAAAACTCCTTAGGATACAGGGCTGCAATTTGGTATGTTTGATTATTGGAGGGTGGATGATCAACATACCAATTTGCAGCCCTCTAGCCTCAGTAGTTTTTAAGATCAGAGGGCGGACAGAAAAAAGTGCGGACGGACAGACATAGCCGGCACAATAGTTTTCTTTTCAGAAAACTAAAAAGGTATAATCACCTTGAAAACAGAAAAATGGCCCGAAAGTAGAAACAGTTTTTAATCAATTTTGAATGTGATAAAGTGCCTGAAAGTTGAAAGGATTTCCAGATGTCATCTGATCTGTGAAAGTGCCTGAGAATGGACAGATTCTCCAGACCTCCAGGAATCTTAGTAAGTACTTAAAAATGTAAATATTTTCCAGAAATTTGGAATCTGAGAAAGTGCGTGAAATGGAAAAGATTCTGCTTACTTTTAGAATCTGAAGTAAAGCCTGAGAGTTGGAAGGAATTGCAGAAAATGAGAAATTATTGGAATTTAGTTTTTAGTACAATATGCTTTAAGTAGTAAAAAATTACTTAGCCTTAGTTTCATGCTGTAGTAATAATGACATTATTCCTTAATGCAGTGAATGAAGTTTGATTTGAGTATTCAGTGCACCTGTCCTTCCATCAGCTCCTCTTGACATTATCTCTGATGTAGCGTGCCTTTGGAGGCTCATTTCAAAAAATTGTTTCATTCGCTGTAGCACTTGGCTAAAAGCTTCAGCCTCCAGCTCTAAGAAAGCTACCTATCACCTGTACAGCCTGTAACTCATTCATGCCTAGCAAGCCAGCGCATAAGTATTTACTCTGTGGTTGACAACTGCTAGCAGACTGTTGCGCCTGAAGGTCCTTTCCGCTGAAAGTAAGCAGTCGAATTCTTTCCAGCTCTTGACTTTTGTATGAACGCAAGTTGAAAAGGTTGAAATGGTAGACTAAGAGTGCATCTTCCATATTCAGAGTTTCTTTACTACTGATTCCGCTTTAGAAGCCAAAAATTTACTAATTTCTCTCAGCTTTCTTCAGCACCCGGCGTATCAGTCAAATTACCCCACTCGAATCTTTCTTGTTTATTATGTCACAAAAATGTTCCCACCCAGTGTGGTCTTTCTCTGGTGTTCTTTTAGAGCTACCCGTGTTTTTAACATGTATTTCCCTAATTTTTTTTAACTCATGAATCTTTAATAATCTTATGAGCTACCGTAACATCAGTGCCACTCCCCAGGTACATGACTTTGTCAGCATTTTTTGCCTGTTTTTTTTTTTTTCCATAATTACCTTTATCTATTCTTGCGCCTCATTTAAGTTCACTATCTTGACTTGTAAATACTTTGCATTTTGTACATTATGTTCATCTTACCCCCGAATTTTTTTTATAGTTGCCTTTTGCTTTTGCATATTCGTAATTGTACCCCAAGAATCACCCAGTATCCAAAGTTCCCCTCTTATCCTCATATCCCAGATCTTCTTTCCAAGCAGACTGATATACAGTATATTCCTGATGTTAAGCCAATCCTCGTTGACTTTCTACACCTCCATAGATGTGGTTTCTAAAACAAAATCTGTTTCGCCATCCTGTTGCAAAAGCCCTTCTTGTTTATCTTCAAGAAGTTTTATAGTATCAAACTTAGATGCTCAGTCAGTTTGATTTTTGGATGCTTGTAAGTTAAGCTTCAATGTGGCAACAGGAAGTTGGTGATTCCTGCCGACATCTACTCTTCTGTAGCCCCTAACATTCCTCAGCATTCTTTATCTCTCTTGATTAATGGTTGTGTGACCTATTCATTTTCAATGACGGCCAAATAGAGATGTCCAAATGTATTCACGGATGGCCTTGTGCTTGAAAAGCGCATTTTCAATTACAGAATTGTAGTTTTTTCAGTTACAAAATTCTTTGCAGCAAGGAACTAGTGAATTGCGCCCAGTTTTCGTTTGCATCCTCCCCCAGGCCTTCCTTACTCGTTACATCCTTCTTGCCTTTATGTCCCTACCAACCTTCGCAATCATGTCACCATCAACAATTTTCATATTTCCTTCTGGTATGTCATTCATGACATGCTGCGGCCACATAAGCAAATCAGCTTTTCTTCACCCGGGGAGTTCATTTATTGGTGCATGGCACTAATATTCACTGTTTTGATTTTAAATCACTAATGTTCACTGTTTTCATTTAAATCACTAGTATTCACTGTTTTGACTTAAATTCACTAGTATTCACTGTTTTAACTTAAATCACTAATATTCACTGTTTTGATTTAGATGTTGAAAATATTAATCTACTACTGTACAGTCAGCCAGTCAGTCACCCCCTGCTCCCTTTTTTTTTCATTTGGTATTAAAATCATGCGTACTTCTTCTCCACCAATCCCATCCTCTCTTCCTGAATAAATAACACATTACTTGGCACCCTCCCCCTCTTTCTTTTCTCATTCATTTGCAAATAGCTAATATGCCCAGTCCATATCTCTTGAATTCATTTTCTGTGTGCTGCTTCTTACCAGTTTCGTCCAGGGTTCCTCTTTCCAGGGCCATATGCTTTGGACAATGAGAACATTTCTGACTTTTGTCTGACCATTAACGTAGCAGAACTCGTGGAGAGTTTATTGGCTAAACATACTCAAGGACATCCAGTAGCTTGTATGCGAGGTGATCAGTTCCAGTAATGTATTTAATCTTCAGATATTTCATCATGCTGCAATGCAGTTTGTTTCCGAATGTATACGGTTTTCACTGAAATTTACTTAAGATTTAGTCATTTTCTTGTAGATTACCGAAGTGACTTCAATAGATGCGTGATTGAAAATTGGTTACTGAAGATTTTCTGATGAATTCAGCTGATCAGTACAGTAACCTAGATGCAGATTTTGTTAGGGTCTTAGGTAACGTATTTCACCCACTACTTTTGCTGTTTTACTTCCGAATTACTTGACCGATTTGATTTCCCTAGCAGCAGTACCTCAGGATATCGATATTTTTGTACAATGCATTATAAACAATTTTCTGGCCCTTAGCCTGTAGTAGCGGTACTAGTGACGTAATCTTAAAAACAAAATTACCTTGCATCCTAGAGCATTGGTTATTGCAAAGGTTATTTCTTTGGGCAGGTCTTGTGCATAATTTAGGCAGATTTCTTATCCAGTAATAATTATGCACAGACTAATTGTACATGTAGGTCAGGCAATTACTTCCTTTCTAGTTTTCTGTAAGAGAAAACTATTGTGCCTGCTTTCTGTCCGTCCTCAATATTTTCTGTCCGCACTTTTTCTGCCCTCCCTCTGATCTTAAAACCTACTGAGGCTAGAGGGCTGCAAATTGGCATGTTGATCATCCACCCCCCATCATCAAACATACCAAATTGCAGCCCTCTAGCCTCGGTAGTTTTTATTTGAATTAAGGTTAACGTTAGCCATAATCGTGCTTCTGGTAACGATATAGGATAGGCCACCACCTGGCGCTGGTTAAAGTTTCGTGGGTCGCGGCTCATACAGCATTACACCGAGACCACCGAAAGGCAGATCTATTTTCGGTGGCCTTGATTTTACGCTGTAGCGGCAGTACAGAAAACTCGATTGCGCCGAAGAAACTCCGGCGCATTATTTACTTGTTTATTGTTGTCTCCGAAAAATATACCTAAAATTAGCCTTAATTCCATAAAGGATCTTTAGTATCAGTCTAGTTTTGCCTTAGAATTACATTACAGTTATGCGAAGATACATGTGTATTTTGAAAACAGTCCTTTGAGGCTGAGATGGTATATTGATGATTTATTTGCAGTTCAGCTTCAGAGATCCCGATGACACATTGACGTATGACTTTATAATAATTTATTTGAGATATCCATCGCAAATTCCTTCATTACATCATTTACAAACTTGAAGGATACATCTTCAAATGCCTGCTGTATGCCAGGAAGCTTGCGCGCTGGACAAGTGACTTCTGTAGTTAGGACTCTCTCTCTCTCTCTCTCTCTCTCTCTCTCTCTCTCTCTCTCTCTCTCTCTCTCTCTCTCTTGTATATTTATGTACGAGTGTGTGTGTGTATGTATATATATATATATATATATATATATATATATATATATATATATATATATATATATATATATATATATATATATATATATATATATATATATACATATATATACATATATATATATTATATATATATACTGTATATATCTATATATACACCTGTATATGTGTATATATGTATATATAGACAGGTAGATTGATTAATAGACTCTCTCTCTCTCTCTCTCTCTCTCTCTCTCTCTCTCTCTCTCTCTCTCTCTCTCTCTCTCTCTCTCTCTCTCTCTCTTACTTTATTTTTAGATAATATTTTTAGGCAAACTTTAGAAATCTCTGCATTCGCTTAGCAGTAATTCATCTCATGTACATTTATAGTTTTCTGTAAAAGAAAACTATTGTGCCGGCTTTGTCTGTCCTTCCGCATTTTTTTCTGTCCGCCCTCAGATCTTAAAAACTACTGAGGCTAGAGGGCTGCAAATTGGTATGTTGGTCATCCACCCTGCAATCACCAAACATCCCAAATTGCAGCCCTCTAGCCTCAGTAATTTTATGTTATTTAATGTTAAAGTTATCCATCATCGTGCTTCTGGCAACGATATAGGCCACTACCGGGCCGTGGTTAAAGTTTCATGGGCCGCGGCTCATACAGCATTATACCGAGACCACCGAAAGATAGATCTGTTTCGGTGGCCTTGATTACACGCTGTAGCGGCTGTACAGAAAACTCGATTGCGCCGAAGAAACTTCGGCGCATTTTTTACTTGTTTTTATGTTTCCCAGCATACTGCAATAAAGTAAAATCACTCAGTTTCGAGAACAACGCTAAAATTAGTGTTCCGTTATAAACGTAACTTTATAGACAGCAATAAAAGGAAGGTATCGCTAAGGACTTTGGATAAAACTTCTTCGGTTTGATTGTGCGATAACTTACCCCACGGTGCTGTTTATTTTGTATCAGATTTTTTTTTTTTTTTTTTTTTTTTTTTTTTTGTTTGCTTTATTGAAAGTTACATTCTTTTATATATTTGTCGAGTGCTTGATCTTTAATGACTTTTAGCTTGGTTTAATATATTTAGAAACTTCTGTTGAGGGATAAATTCAGGTCTTTATTTTAACTTTTAATTTTTTTTTTAGAGCACTCAACAATAATTTGCAAATATCCAACTTTATTTCGACATCAAATTTAATTTCTTGTCCTATACAATAAAATTACGCTGACAGAGAAAGAACAATATCTCTGTTCATGAAAGAGGTCACTGAGAGAGTGATTTAACAGAGGGGTGAAATCCGACAGTGGTAATATACCACTTGAGCAATCCTGTCGTTTTCAGCTCTGTCTCAGATGAATTAACTATAAAACGTCATATTTCCTTAGACCAGGTTTTTGTCACATGTCAAAACACACTTCCCTTTAACTCAAAAACACTCGTTGTTTTGTGGTCTCTTGTGTCTGGAAAGCGAGAGATTCGAAAACGTCAAAAAATTTCCTTAGACCAGGTTTTTGCCCCATATCAAAACACACTTCCCTTTACCCCAAAACACACTTCCCATTACTCAAAAACACCCGTTGTTGTGTTGTTTTGTGGTCTCTTGTATCTGCCGAGAGAGAGAGAGAGATTCGTAAACCAATTAGGCTGCTGTGATCGCTACCACCTCTTTATCATGGTAATTGATAGTATTACTTGGTTTTCGCGAACGATGAGTTTTCGCCTGTGCAACAACCTACCCAGGGTTCGAGTGATCTTCGGTCGTAGCCGAATCAGTGCGCAAGTTGGAAGCTTGTCAGACCAACCGTTTGTAATTGCATTATTATTCTCCTTCAGTGTGGAAGATTAGAAGGTCATTTACAGTTCCACAACTCTAGCGACTATAACTCAAGTCACGTTGCTGGTACTCCGGGAATATGTTGCTTATGCTTTCGATTAATACTCTCTTGTAAAATATTTGCGTCTTATAATTTATTCTCATTAGCAGCGCTGCTTTCATTTCTTGTCAGCAACTTAAGATTTTAAGTATTTGTTATTTATATTTCTGAAGTGTCTTACATGACATATTGTAAGCAAATTTCCTAATTATTGTTCCACTGTTTTCTCCTGCTGTACTCATATATTTTTCTCATCACGTTCTTGTGTCACTGCATTCAACAGTTTTGCGTG
>JANJGK010009459.1:5000-21343 GCA_039081455.1 Macrobrachium rosenbergii
GTAATACTGTGATCTAGATGAAGTTCTTTAACACCTGAGCACTGAATAAAATGCATCACTATGCTCATCGGCATCGGTACCATAGGTCTTATTTCTTATTTTGACCTCTATCAGTGCTGTCACACAAGGACATACTTGGTATCAAGAACTTTGGATATATGAAATGCTCTGCAATGGTGGAAAAATATCTTAGAAAGAATTTCCAGATCACTTCTCTTTTGAAACTGGACTGGTTTCAGTCAGGACAGTCGTTGACTCTGGACTGGTTACACAAAAAAATTTGTCCAAATTTCTCTGTCACTTCAGTAATCGAGTCTTCTTCATATGCTCGTGCACACAGAGCTACACCAAATGATGTCAAAACTAGTATGAATGAAGCTGTAAAGAGATGCCTTGTGGAACAGTTGCTTCAAGTATAAGAATAGGGATGAAATCACAAGGAGTTACTTTGCATGCTTAATTTATTTGCAGAATAATCATAAAACATATTTCAGAAATAACAAGTCTTAAATTTATGATTATGATGAAAAGAATGTTTTCAATCAAATTAGGAATCTTAATGGGTCTCAGTCTAGCAGGGGACAACGCCAACTCTCATTCTTCTGATTGCAAAGGTTAGCCACTTTAGTTTGAAGGTAGGTTTGAAAATCCTGAAGCCTCTCCTGAAAAAGATAAGATCAAAGGCTTCAGAAACATGACGTCAAAGAACAAGCAAAACTGAGGTAGTATTCTTAAAAACGGGCATCATTCATCACTAGTGTATGCTGCTCTGATTAAACTCTTAGAAGGATTTCGTATGATGACACTTACCTATCAAGTCTGATCAAAATCAGCCAAAAAGAGGAAAAACAAGATTAAAAAGAATAGCAATAACAGTAATACCAATGAACTACCCACGTCACAAGCAAATGGTAACGACCCAAGAGATAATCTTGAATGAATGAATAGCCCTGAGAAGAAAAGGTCCCATGACCACCTGAATACAGCATTTCAAGGCCTAATGAAAAGAGCAGAATGAAGGGGAGGGATAGGGAGTGGGAGTTAAACCTGGAGGAAGTGGCGATGAAAAGATAGAAGGCTAAGGGTGGGGAAAATCAGAGGCAGTAATAAATTCCGAGGCAGATGAGAGAAAGAAATTCCCCAAACCCCCATGCAAACCAAGTATTGTTTATTTCCACCCAGTAAAAGTGTGCGGTGGTGGTTGTCGAGTCGAGAACATCAATTTCTGAGAAGAGGGACATCTTCTCATGAGGAGTCTCAAGGGAATGGATGCTGCCAATAAGATTCCCTTTAGAAAAATGAAAATAAGGCCACTCCGCAACAGAAGAGGGCAAGATTTAGAGAAAGGGTGGGTGACGTAAGATAGCAAGTAGGACCTAGAGGAGAGGTGACAAGGCCACTAGGACCTTCAGAAGAAGTGGCAAAAGAAAGCAGGAGCTATAGAAGATGCAACAAGGGAAAGTATTTCCTAAAGAGGAGGTGACGAAGGAAAATAACGCCTAGACACGACTTGAGGCAAGACCAGTGATCAGATGAAGTACCTTTCATGAAATCCTGCTGAGAAGAGGGACAAAAGGATAAAGCTTTAATGACTGGATCGAAAAATCAAGGTCTAGTATTAGAGGGTCAGGGAAAATTGATTTCAAGGTTGTCTCGTTGACCCTGAACTTTGCCATCTATGTCAACACTTGAATTTGCACTCAGGATCCAGATTCAAATTCATGAATTAGGAAAAGGCAAGGCAAAGCCAAGTGCGGTTGACAGAAGAAGGAAAGAAGTGAGAAGGGTTAAATCACCAGGGAAATGTATGAACAGAAGTAGAAGATTGGGAAAACCATTCGCAAAGAGGAGTGAAAGAGTATTGGAAAGAACCATTCGCAAAGAGGAGTGAAAGAGTATTGGAAAGAACCATTCGCTAAGAGGAGTGAAAGAGTATTGGAAAGAACCATTCGCAATGAGGAGAGAAAGAGTATTTGAAAGAACGTAGCCATGACGATCACCGCTACAGCGATTAGAGTGGAGATGTTGCGTTTTCAGTCTCAATCAAAATAGACAGAGAGTCTCTATTATTGTTCACAAGGTGAACCCTATTCATATGGAACAAGCCCACCAAAAGCCCCATTGACTTGAAATTCAAGCTTCAGCTTCTAAAGAATGTGGTGTTCATTAGGAAGTAAGAGAAGTAAAGGGAAATCAGGAAGAAGGAATGTCACTTGTTAAAAAAAATAGATTAAAAAATAGACAAAAAAATGCATTGAAATGCAAGGATATAGCATTAGGACAATAATTCACTGCATCTACGCTTTAACTTTCGCAGTTCTAATTGCACGACATCCTCAGGGAGGCTGTTCCACAGTCCAATGGTGTGAGGAATAAAGAACCTCCGGAACTGAAAAATTCGACAGCGAGACACATTCATTGCATATTTGTGCTGCTGTTCAGCAAATCTAGCTGCTCTCAGCAGGAAAAGGGGATCAGGGATGAAATGTGCAAGTAAAAGATCTCTGTTAAAATATAACTTATAAAAAAAGGACAAACAACGTTAACTTCTTCCTAATGAACAGCAAATTCTCTGGAAGCTTGAATTTCAAGTCAATGGCCCCTGTGGTGGGCTTGTTCCATATGACTAAGGTTCATCTTCTGAATAATGATACTAATAATATACTACTCTGTGAAATGCTCAGGATGCGCAGCACTGAAACCAAAGGTGAACTACCCTTAGCAGACAGATGCTGAGTACTCAGACCTTCAGTCCTGCACACCAGGTTCAGAAGAAGACAATTCGAAATCCAGTCAAGACTGAGAAAGCATAAAATTATTACTGTCATTACTCAGAAGATGAAACCTATTCATATGGAACAAACCCACCACAGAGGCCATTGACTTGAAATTGAAGCTTCCAAAGAATATTGTGGTGTTCATTGGGAAGAAGTAAGAGGAAGTAAAAGAAAATACAGAAAGAAGAGATCCCACTTAATAAAAAAGAAAAAATATTAGTAAACAGATAAAGAGATCAAATCCTCTGCACTCACACTATGAACAGCAACAGAATGTTTGGTGCTGTGGTTAAACAATCTCTCTTCAATCAGAGGTTCTTCTCATGACAAAAAATCAAGAAAATGAAAGTCTTTCTTACCATTACGGACCGTTCCCATTCCCGTTCCCGTTCCCGTTCCCATTGCCGTTGCCGTGCCCGTGAGGATCCACGCAACAGAGACAGTTCCCATGACCACAGAATTTGAAGACCTTCCCTGGGCACACGTGGGGACCGTCTTTTCGGAAGCAGTAGCCTCCAGCAGCAGTGCACTTGGTCGTTTCATCGCAACCTTTGGTCGTCGACGAAAAAGCAATGTTTGTTATTATTATTATTATTATTATTATTATTATTATTATTATTATTATTATTATTATTATTATTATTATTCAGAAGAAGATGAAGAAGAACCCTATTCATATGGAACAAGCCCACCAAAGGGGCCACTGACTTGAAATTCAAGCTTCCAAAGAATATGGTACTCATTAAGACGTAAGTGAAGGTAAAGGAAAATGTAGAAAGAAGAGATCTCACTTATTAAAAGGAAAAAATAGATTAATAAATTAATGAATAGATAAAACCGTATCAAAATGAAGAAGTTCCAGTCGCATGACATCCTCAGTAGGGAAGGAGACGGTTCCACAGTCAGTCCAGCGGTGTGAGGAACAGAGCACTTCTGGAACTGTCATCATCATATGAATAATGAACGTGAGGCTTTTACATTACAGAATGTAGAGCAGATCTCACACTACAAATTACTGATGATCAAGTCATAACTACATCTGAAACAAGCAGTCGCACCCAAGCTTATATTATTCATTGATGTACACACACACACACATATATATATATATATGTGTGTGTTTGTTTGTTTGTGTGTTTGTTTTTTTGTTTGTTTGTTTGTATCTATCTATCTATCTATCTATCTATCTATCTATATATATATATTATTATATATATATATATATATATATATATATATATATATATATATATATATATATATATATATATATATATATATTATATATATATACCGTACATATGCATATATGTGGAGGGGAGCCAGGGGTGATGAGCAATCTGGTATCCTATTCTAGCCCAGGCCAAAAGAAAACAGGAATGGGAACGGAAGGAAAAAGTTAAATGTTCTAAGAGTCAGGAAAAACAGAAGCAGGAAGAGAATTCCAAAGTCTGGCAGTAGAAGGGAGTAAAAGGAAAACATTCCTCAGTAGACTTTGAGATCTAATCTTACCACTGAAGAGGATTCACTCACCTCCCTTGCAACAGGAGCAGCTGTCTCCAAGGCAGCCATTTGCATCGAGAACACCTGTGCAGCTGCTTGCTTGAGAAGGAGCAATGCATTCCCCTCCATCACCTCCACAGGCAGGTAGTGTGACGCAAGTAGAAGTATCTGAAAAGATGATGAATTATTATTAATAGTAGTCGTATTCAGAAAAAGAGCCCTATTCATGTGGAGCAAGCCCACAAAGGGCTCACTCACTGACTTGCAATTCTTGAAGCTTCCCTCCCAACAGTAGTGTGCTCATTAGGAAGAACAAGTCACAGGAGGAGGAGGAGGAGGAGGAGGAGAACGAGGAGGAGGAGGTAAGAGGAAATACACAAAGAAGAGATATCAATTATTAAAAAGAATCGATATCAGATGATACAGGCATACACAAAAGGAAAAAAACGAATTTAAATTATATGTCATATGTCAATGTCCACATATACATGAATACATATGAATGTCTTTTACTGCAATCCAACAGTATAACATGAAGACAAAAGGCCCATCATGAAAACACTATTTCTACGTCGCAACCTTCTATTTCGGACTCTTCCCCTTCTGTGGCCCTGTTCACTTGTAAAACCTTTTACAAGTAAATATCCTAAATATATGGTTGCAGCTTAGAAGCGGTGTTTTTATGGGTCTTTTATCTTCATGCATACATACATACGATCATTATATATATATATATATATATATATATATATATATATATATATATATATATATATATATATATATATATATATATATACAGTATATATATCGTGTGTGTATGTGTGTATGTGTATGTCCGTGTTAAGAGAAAGAATCTCAATTGTTATGAAAGAAGGAAGGCAAAGTTTGTTCGTGACATCCGGCATTTCAGACTGCTTCACACATCCATTTCCAATTGTAGCAAAAATGATTCTAGACGAAGAAAGAGCCAAGCTGAAACCCTCCAATGGAGAGGAGAAAATCCGTTGCCTTGAAGCAGCTTGTCGAATTTAGGCTTAGGAAACATATTTCTGGATTAGCGAGGATATTAATCAATCAATGATTTTAGTCTTTTTGAAAAATAAGGAAGAAAATTCGTGAACCCAAAGGACAACAGTTTTTGAACAGATGATTATTACTTGAAGCACTGGTTAAGTAAGGAAAGCCACTTACTAGTAATGCAGCAAGTGCAAGTTGAAGCTGCGCATCCTGCATCATAGGAAGTGCCGGAACATCCATCCAGTTTCTTACTGCAAGAGCCTCCATATCCCGTGCATTCGGCAGTTTGCGTGCATGCTGAAAATGATATTGATACGTTCTCCTATAAGTGTTGAACCCAGCACGGGGTTAGTAGCGCCGTCATACGGCGCACTGTTGGCACTACTTAAAAACTCCTTCCTTAATGCCCTAGCTGCTGCAATCCCTGTCATTCTTTCTACTGTACCTCCGCTCCCTTCACAATCTCTCCCTTTCTTTCTTTCTTTCTTTCTTTCTTTCTTTCTTTCTTTCTTTCTCTCTGCTTACTTTCCACCTTCTCCTAACAACTGCTTCATAGTGCTTTTCCACTTCAACTGCTTTGAGGTTTTCCTCCTCCTGTTACTTAACCTTTCAAACCTTTCTACTCTCAATTCCCTTTCAGCACTGAATGACCTCAAAGGTCCCAGCGTTGGGCCTTTGGCCGAAATTCCATATTCCATTCCTCCTCATCTCACACGAGAATCTTGGGCTGTGTCTTTCAGAAAACAGAACAACATTTCATCATCAACAAAAGATTTGGAAATTAAATTTCCTACCGGAATCTGGATCCATCAAGGACGATTGTCATTTTCATTTTAATTCTGTCCAAACAAAAACTGACATTGCGTGATAGGATGAACACACCTTTAAATCAATCAACAGAAAAATGTTTCCGGATACTTAATAAATCTGGTTTCACTAAACTGTCCTCATCCTACTGGGCAGCACGAAGATTATATTATATCAGTCAAGTCAATAAAGAGCAAGTCCGAATGAATAAGCTGACCATTGTACAATAGATCAATAATAGGTAGTGCTCTAGAAGTGTCCCTTCCTTCCCTTGCCTTCCTTTCCAGAGGTCCTTTACTCCTCCTCACACCGTTGAAGGGCTGTGGAACACTCTCCCCACCGAGGGCGTCGTACAACGGCAACTTCAGAAGTTCAAGCGATGATGCAATGCATTACTACCCTAATGCTATTCTTCTTGCATTTTAGTACATTTTTTATCTATTTATTAATCTATTTATCTATAATTTCTGTTTCAATAAGCGAGATCTCTTCTATCTATATTTCCCATTACCTTCTGTTACTTCTTCCAAATGAACATTAATATTCTTATGAAGGTTGAATTTCAAGTCAATGGCCCCTGTGGTGAGCTTGTCATATGAATAAGGGTCTTCATCTTCTGAATACCATAATAATAATAATAATAATAATAATAATAATAATAATAATAATAATAATTGACAAAATCAAGAAGAAAGTATCACTCATTGATGTGGCAATACCGTGGGACACCAGAGTAGATGAGAAAGAAAGAGTAAAACCTGATAAGTATCCAGACCCGAAAATCAAAATAAGAAGGATATGGGATATGCCAGTGGAAATTGCACCCACAATCATAGGAACACTACTGTAGGCACGATCCCAAGATCCCTGAAAAGGAACCTGGAAAAACCAGATGCCGGAGTAGCTCTAGGACTCTTGCAGGAGAGCGTGCTACTAGAAGCAGCGCGCATAGTGAGAAAAGTGATGGACTCCTAAGGAGGCAGGATGCAACCCGGAACCCCACGTTATAAAAACCACCAGTCCAATAGGATGACTGTGATAGACCAAAGAAAAAAAAATAATAATAATAATGATGACGATCAACTTACGTATTAATAAGCAGCAAGTGCAGCCGGGGTCACAAAGGCTGTCGTCTACATTGTCGCACAAGCCAGCGGTGGCCGGATCAACACAATTGGATGTGCCCCCCCAGGCTCTACAGGGCGTGTGGGTATCGCAAGCTGTGTTTGGATAGAAGAAGCAGAGGGGATCTCGTTAAGGGCGTCACGCAAGATCGACGAAAGACTCGAACCCAGAGCAACACCAATCTTAGTTCACATATTTTTCTGGAGTGGTTTCAAACGGAAAAAGAGGTGGGTCAGTTAGTGAATACTTGGGCCCAGTAAGAGAGGTCCCCCGTAGTGGGGTCAGGGTTGCCAGATTGGGCTACAAGTAGCGAATTGGGTTACTTTTGAAGGTCCTGTGCTACCAAAATTTTACTTTCGCTACTTGCGACTTTTTGGGCTACTATTAAAATGAATTAGGCTACATTTGGGCTACTAGTTGACATTGCTGAGTTTGCATTAAAAGTATATAGTTTGCCAAGAAGCAATACCCTGGTTGAAAGGGTATTTTCGAGAGTAACATCTGTGAAGTCTAAATTGAGAAACAGAATAGGATTAGAACTTTTGACATCACTTTTAAGAATCAAAACATATCTTGAAGAAAACAGGACTTGTTGCTTTTCATTCGAACCCCCGAATTCCATGTTGAAATATGATTCTTCTGTATACAAAACTGATGCTGCAGTAGATGCTGATGAAGAAAATGACATTTTTGATAATCTGCAATTATGAAGAGGTGGAGTGGAGGGATGTACTACTCTGCTTTATATAGCCTGCAATTTATTAACTAATATTTTAAATATTGGTGAGTAATTCTGGTATTACATTTTTATCAAATTTCTGCAGCCGTAATGGCTATTGAAATAATGTTATGTCCAATAGGTATTGTAATATGCTTTTCTTAATGCAAACCAACCAGTGAAACGAAATTGGACTACTTTTATTATAAATTTGCTACTTTTAAGGCAGCTTCTCGCTACTTTTAACAATCCAGATCTGGCAACCCTGAGTGGGGTAGTGACGTCAGTGCACCTCACGTGGTGCACTGTAGGAATTACTTCAGGGTCTTTGCAGCGTCCCTTCCTTAGGCCCCTATCTACAACCTCTTTCATTCCTTGACTGCGTCTGCTTTCGTATGTTCTTTCTTCCATCTGACTTTCCTCAACCCTGTCCTAACAATATATTGTTTCCTATTGCAACTGGGAGGTTTTCCTCCTGGTATATACACCTTTCAAACCTCCTAGCGCTGAATGACCCCATAGCTATGTCCCGGCGCTTGGCCTCTGGCCTAAATTCTATATTCTACTCTATTCCACCAAGACAGGTGGGCCAGCCAGAAGACAAGGACGTCACAGGGGCTCATCGCGGGCAGGGCCCACTGCTGGCTGTGAGAGTCTAGGACAGAACATTTGACCATCCTCTTTGCGTCCTTGTTTTATTAGTTGTTCCGGCTTTGCTTTCTTCTGCTTTGAGAGGCAGTCTACCAGTAACCTCATTATTTATTGGTGTCAGTTATTGAGTTAAAAAATAGAGCCTCACTTGTCACAACTGTAAGTTCATTTTTCTATCGATGGCGAGAGTAAGAATAACTCTATGTTTCTATTGTTTCAAATAATATATTGACGTCAACGGCAATGGAGGTGACTCAGAATGCCTCAGACTTTCGATAAATGAAAGGAAATTTGTCCTCAACTAGCCTCTATGTATACAGTATATGTATATATATATATATATATATATATATATATATATATATATATATATATATATATATATATATATATATATATATATATATATTCACAGTAGTACCTAATATTAAAGCGTGCTTGTTTTACAACCGACTCGTCTTTACTCCCTTGTCTGACCCACCTGTCTTCTTAGTGGGTCCTGTTGAAAACACAAACAGACTAAAAGAACACATCGAGTTCACATGAGAAGAAGAGAAAGAGGGAGACACTCCATTGCTGGATGTATTAGTCATGAAGGAAGGGGAAACTGTAAAACTTAAGGTACACAGAAAGTAGACTCATACCAACTGACACAGACTTATGTTCTGCAGGCACAGGACAGAAATATGGTGGCAGTCTTGGCTATCAGGGCCTATAGGGTTCTCATCCCCGATTTCTTAGATGAAGAGCTGGGACCCTTCAGGGACAGCTTTGGGAGATTAGCATACCCTCCTTACGCAGCGGTGGGAGCGGACTGAGTAAGTGATCAAGTTCATATAAATTTTTATATATATATATATATATATATATATATATATATATATATATATATATATATATATATATATATATATATATATTTATGTATTTATGTGCATATATATATATATATATATATATATATATATATATATAATTATATATATTTATATATATATATATATATATATATATATATATATATATATATATATATATATATATATATATATATATATATATACGTGTGTGTGAAGGTATGCATATAAAAGAAGCAGTAGTCATCTTGCAGTAAACGACTGAATGAACGAGTTTAGATGAACATTCTGGTGAAAACGTTTCTCTGAACTCGGCCTATCGCGTCGCATTTCAAGGGGTCAGTTCTCTTAAGAATTTTGAAAGTGTTCCAGAGGTTTTGCAAAGACACTCAAGTTGAGAATGGACAGAAACTCAATGAATTGTTAAATTTTCAATGGCATTCATTACTGACCATATCTTCATTTGATGTCGACATTGGAATCTCAGCTTTCTTTTGATTTCCTCCCATTTGGCTCATTCAGTGGGAGGAAGGTTTTGAAGAGAGAGCAGAGAGATGGCCGTCTCGAGTTGACAACTTTAGAAGACTTATATAACTGTTCCTAAGGAATACAGGCTCCGTAGGGGGTTAGTGCCGTCAGTGCACCTCACGCCGTGCACTGTAGGCATTACTTAAGGGTCTTTGCAGCCTCCCTTCCATGGCCCCTAGCTGCAACCCTTTCATTCCTTTTACTGTACCTCCGTTCATATCCTCTTTCCTACACATCTTACTGTCCTTAACACTCTCCTCCTAACAATAATATTGATTCATTGTGCTTCTTCTTCTTCTTCAGCTGCAAAAGGTTGTTTGCCCCTTTCTGTTACTTCTTAACCTTTCAAAACTTTTACTGTCAATTTCCGTTTCAGCGCTGAATGACCTCATCATCAGAGGTCCCAGCGCTTGGCCTTGGTCCAGAATTTTACATTCCATTCCTATCTGTTCCTTATCTTAAGCACTAAGAGAACTGATGACTTGACCTGTGTTCGTTCCCACAATAAACAAAAGAGAGTTGGTTTCAAGAGAAGGCTTCTTCATAAGGAAGACTGAAAGGTTTGCGTCGTTCAACTCACAGTTTTGTCTTCTTCGAGTTGTACAGTAGTGATGTCGGTAGTCACTAAGTTTTGGTTTACTTACTTATGACCTGAAACACAATAAATAAATAAATAAATAAATAACTATATAATTAAATAAATAAATAAATACAAAATTAGCGTCACCCGGTATTCAGACAGTTACTGTCTCAAGCTAAATGGACATGAAAATAAGGGTGTAACTGATATGCAATAGATGACAGAATTCAGTATTGTTCATTTATGAAACTAAAGAAACACTATTATTATTACTCAGAAGATGAAACCTATTCATGTGGAACAAGAAGCCCACCACAGGGGCCACTCACTGAATTGAAATCCAAGCTTCCAAAGAATATTATTGAGGTGTTCACTAGGAAGAAGTAAGAGGAGGTAAGGGCAAATACAAAAAAAAGAGATCTCGATTGCTAAACAGGAAAAGAAAAATAAATTAATAAATAGATAAAAACGTATTAAAATGCAAGGAGAAGAGCATATTAGGTAATAATGCATGCAAATGAAAGTGTGACAGTACAGAGGAGAAAAACTGGACGTAGCAGAGATGAGAATGTTAAGAAGATGGATGTCTGACGCAATGAGGGAGCATGATACGATTAGCAATGAGAAGGTCAACAAAGCTGGTGCAAGATCAAAGGAAGTGCGGCAGGGGATAGGCAGAGATGGCACCCACCCACCCACCCACCCACCCACACCTCTCACTCACAGGGGAGGGAGGGAGACCGTACTGGAAGGCGTAAATGCTATGGAGATGGAAGTGCAGGGTAGAAGGAGAAGGTGAGAAGGAGGAGGAGGAGGAGGAAGAAGACCAAGAGAGAGATGGAGAGGTAGAAGAAGGAAGCCGCTCATCCCAAACAGCAACCCCGTACAGAAACGGGGCTAAGCTGAGAAGAAGAAGAAGAAGAAGAAGAAGAAGAAGAAGAAGAAGAAGAAGAAGAAGAAGAAGAAGAAGAAGAAGAAGAAGAAGAGGTGAAAACTTTGACTTTTTTGCTCCAGTGAATGAGTAACCTTCATTCAGATATACATTATATCAAGACACCGATGTGAGATATGGTGTCGAAGAAACCTCATTCAGTGCCACATTCCATTTCTCAAGCTTTTATTTCTTCTCTTCTTTCTTTCCCGACATTTCACAACTAACAACTGTGTTCTCAAAATGTCAGCTAAGTATGTGCCGAAAATTTCCTCTCAGAAAAAACCCGACGCTACATCCCATGACATTTTCAAACTGTGCAAATGCAAAAGATGCTTACATTTCTTTCATAATAGGTCAAAGAATGAAGCGTCTGTGAAAAATCTTCAGCTTAAAAGCAATGCTTTCAAGATTTCGACAGAGAGAGAGAGAGAGAGAGGAGAGAGAGAGAGAGAGAGAGAGAGAGAGAGAGAGAGAGAGAGAGAGAGAGAGAGAGCCTTGAAGAACTGTTTTACTCTATCCACTATATTTTATTCTAGTCTTTGAAGTCTAAAACAAAGGAAATTGACCTTTAACCTTTCTCCCTGTTAAAGTTCAATTGAGTCAATGGAAAATTTCGAAAGAGAAAATAGATTGTTGATGATTCATCAACAATCTCTTTTCCCTCTCGAAATTTTCCATCGACACATTTGAACTTTAACGGAGAGAAACATTAAAGGTCAATTTCCTTTGCTTTCTTAAACTGCAAAGGCAAGAATAAAATAGAGTTGACTAAGAGAAATAGCTCTTCAGGCCCCTCTCTCTCTCTCTCTCTCTCTCTCTCTCTCTCTCTCTCTCTCTCTCTCTCTCTCTCTCTCTCTCTCTCTCTCTCAACTTCAAAGTATTAATTTTAAGCTTAAGACTGCTTCACAAACGCTTCATGTTTTGACCCGTTTGAAAACAAACATGAACATCTTTTAAATTTACACACTTTAAAATCAACTCTTATCTGATTTTCTGGCTACAGAACTGGACGGTATATGAGAAGAAGAAGAAGAGTTCTTCACTAAAACTGACAGACACACAGACAAAAAGTACTACCTGACAGACGCTGGCAGAAACTAACAGGATCGCGAAGACCACACAAATGCTCGAAATCTCCATCGTTGAAGCGAAAAGAAGAAGAGAATGACTTGACTGATCCGGTTGGACTCCGAGGGAGCTTCGGTTGTTGGGTTCTCCAGAGAAGGCGAGGAATCACTCTCGACTGACGTCGATGTGCCCTCTCCACTGCTTTTTGTAGCACGCCAGGGTTGGCTGACCTTCACAGTTAAGACACAATGATAACCAGGGTGAAATCACGTGTGGCGGCTGATGAGCACTTTAGTTAGCTTTGGGGGGGGGGGGAACTTGTGGGGGCTCATAATAATCATAAGGTTGCTTTATTTGACACGTGTATACCATTGGCCTTGAAACGATCGACAAAAAATAATCCTGTCCTAATCTGAAACGGTTACAACAAACAGATTTATTATTTCGTGGTATTTTTAAGATCTGTGTTGTCAAAATTTCATACTATTTCATACTTACATACTGTTGAGCTGAAGGCGAATAATAGGTGACCTTATGCTCATTATCAAATAAGTTAAAGAAAAAACCTGAGGCACTCTGATGCTAATGAATACAAACGGGACCCGTTGTAGTTTGAAGAAATGAAAATACTTTCTTGAGTTTTTGAAAAGTCCCAAAAGTAAGTATTTGCACTCAAAATGTAAGCAACTCGCAAAACTGAATAAAACTTATAATTTTATCTAATGTTTTTAAAATGTTAAGATTAAGGAATTAACAAATGGAAATGGAAGAACGGTACTGAATCAATTTCAGTCGGTTTCAGTAAATCCTCTGAAGAATATTTCACTCTAATAACTCACTACAGCTGCAGTAACACCAGCTCTAAATTACACGAAAAGAACATTTCTCTGTATTTTAGAATGGCCCCCCCACCCCGCCCCCGGGGCTAATCTTCATGGCATGATGGTATCCACTGAGAAAAAAATATATTTCAGGACATTTTCAGAACACTTCGGATACGAATCATTCAGCTGTATACATAACCGAGACTTATCCCATCCCCCCCCCAACAACAACAACAATGGTATCCTTGAGATGGGATTTAACTTCCTCAAGAAAAGGAGGCTTTATAGCAAACATATTGATTGAAAACTTGTATTATTATTATTATTATTATTATTATTATTATTATTATTATTATTATTATTATTATTATTCAGAAGATGAAGAACACTATTCATATGGAACAAGCCCACCAAAAGGGCCATTGACTTGAAATTGAAGCCTCCAAAGAAAATTATTAAGGTGGTCATTAGGGAGAAGTAAGAGGAGGAGACAAAGAGAAATGCAGACAGAGATCTGTCATTTAAAAAGAAAAAATAAATCAATGAATTAATTAACAGATAAAAATGCTTCCCTTTTCCCTGGTCATTGTTTTAAAGAAAGTGGCTCTATTTGTTCCATATTTCTTTCTATTTGTTTTCATATATTAAAATATCTGAGGTGGAAAGGAGAGTTTACACTTTCAATAGAATCACAGTCGTTTCAGATTGACTGAAACATTTCAGGAGCATAATGAAAATTGTCAGAGAAGTCCAATGAACGGACAAGTTGCTAGTTGCCCAGAAATGACAAACAATACAAAAAGCTCTCAAATATGATGATGACGATGAAGATGTTAGTGGGGAAAGTGTCATAATCTTTATTGCCCTGAAATTATTCAGTCTACCTGAAACAACTGTAATTCAATGAAAGATGCAACCACTTTCCATAAAAGAAAAATTAAAAGTAAAACGGGAGACACCTGCAATGAGGCATCAAATATTTTTGTGAGGAATTTGTCAAAGGACTCCTCACTCACTCACTCACTCACTCTCTCACTCACTCACTCACTCACTCACTCACTGCGCCTGACTCATTTCCCTTTAGGAATAACCCACGAATTTCAGATGGGTGACAAATATGTTATGAAAAGTGGAAATCACTTTGTTTCCGTTTAACTTCTTCTCTCTCTCTGCAGAACAACTTATTTTCCCTAAATACTTCCTCGCTCATGAGTGTGTGTGTGTGTATATATATGTATATATATATATGTATATATATATATATATATATATATATATATATATATATATATATATATGTAATTTATTGTAATTTATTTATATATACATATATATCTATATATATATATATATATATATATTATATATATATATATATATGCGTGTGTGCTTGCGTATTATTCGAAATATATATAAATAAATAAATATAAATTATATATATACATATATATTATATATACATATATATACAGTACATACTGCATATATGTATAAATGTATAAATATGTGTGTGTGTGTACGTATGTATCGGGTACATCGAAATTATCCGTCCTTCGTATTTCACCACTACTGTAACGTGTGTCAGTCAAGGGCACCGTTCCGACCAGACTGGCTGAGTTGAATCAAAGCACAGGAATATAATTATAATTGCAAAAGGAGGAGCGGAAGGAGGTGCAATCCGTTGCAGACCGATGAAACGCCTCTGATAGTGACCTACCTGGCTCCCGAGCATTCAATGGCGACGACAAGACAATGAAGACAGATCGGAGGTGGCAGACGGGTGGTTGTGAGGTTATAAGATCTTGCAGAGGAGGAGGAGGAGGAGGAGGAGGAGGAGGAGGAGGAGTAGGAGGAGGAGCAAAATGGTTTTTCAGCAGGATGACAGCGGCCGCATATCAATCGGTTCTAACAAAAGAAACGCGAAGGATTCCGTACGACAAAAATTCCGTGAGAAGGTTGACACATTCAGTGGAAAGTCTGGAAATCGGTGAGAAATTTCCTCATTTTCGATGTTCATTTTTATCCACTTTTTCAATATCATTTATGGAGGAGCGTCAGTGGGACAGCTAATAATGCTTATTGTTCAGAGCTCTTGAAAAGCCAAGCTGACAAATAAGGATGAAATGTGCTCAGAGCGGCGGGAAGTTTGCCTCTGAAAACTGCCATTATGGCAATAAGGACATCTTAGACAGCTGGAGAAATTAAAGGATTATTATTATTATTATTATTATTATTATTATTATTATTATTATTATTATTATTCAGATGAAGAATCCTATTCACATGGAACAAGCCCAGAGGGACCACTGACTTGAAATCCTTGAAGCTTCCAAAGAATATGAAGGTGTTGAATAGGAAGAAGCAAGAGGAGGTAAAGAGATCCCACTTATTAAAGAGGAAAGAATAAGTTATTAAAGAGATATTTCCGAGAAGGCGCGAGTGAAGGCATTTGTTTCAAAACCTGCGTGAAATACAAATAGGTGTGGCAAGGGAATCAGAGTGAAGGAAGGAAGGAAGGAAGGAAGGAGGTTGCTGAACAGATTCTTCTGCGAACCCTGCACTGCGTTTTGCCTCCTGACGTCATCCATCGCGGCGCAAAGTTAATCGTCCACAACACCTGCGACATCAGGGTTTGTGCTTTGTCTGAAGCCCTCTCCGACTGGGAGTGGATTACCCCCATGGGGTAGCTTAACAAGGGGGACAACAACACCTGTGTAAGTTGAAAGGCGCAATAAGGATACTTTTTCATTGCTTTTCAATCGATAAATCTGTTTATTTGTTGTTGTTATTATTATTATTATTATTATTATTATTATTATTATTATTATTATTCAAAAGGTAACCCCTATTCATATGTAACAAGCCCACAGAGGCCATTGACTTGAAATCCAAGCTTCCAAAGAATATGAAGGTGTTCATTAGAAAGAAGTAAGAGAAGGTAAAGGGAAATA
>JANJGK010009460.1:5000-17500 GCA_039081455.1 Macrobrachium rosenbergii
AAGAATGTGATTCATGCAGTTGTATTTGATGGAGTGCAGAAATTTCACAATTCATTTAAAGTTAGGTTAAAGTTATAGCCCTCTTGTGCTTCTGTAGGCTCATAGAGCAGGCGCTGATCTTTCTCAGTACTGTTTTATTGGGTAAATTTTTAAGATTTTTATTTTACATTAAGTTTCTATAGGAAATAATTCATGCAGTTACATTTGATGAAGTGTGCAAATTTCCCTTGTCAGTGTTGTTTAGTTTTGTTAAATGCCTTCTAGTTTTCTGTAAACGAAAACTATTATAGTGCCGGCTCTGTCTGTCCGTCCGTACATGATTCAGTCCGCACTTTTGTCCGCCCTCAGATCTGAAAAACTACTGTGGCTAGAGGGCTACAAATTGGTATGTTGCTCATCCACCCTCCAATCATCAAACATAGCAAATTGCAGCCCTCTAGCTCCAGTAGTGTTTATTTTATTTAAGTTTAAAGTTAGCCATAATCATGCTTCTGGCAACGATATAGGATAGGCCACCACCGGCCTGTGGTTAAAGTTTCATGGGTCGCGGCTCATACAGCATTATACCAAGGTAGATCTATTTTCGGTGGCCTTGATTATACGCTGTAGCGGCTGTACAGAAAACTCGATTGCGCGCAGGAAACCTTGGAGCATTTTTTACATGTTTATATTTTATTTTACGATTTTTTTTAATATGATTCATGTACTTATATTTGATGAAGCGTGGAAATCTCCTCTTTCGGTGCTGTGTTCTCTTGGTAAATCTATTTATATTTTATTTTAGATATGTTTATATTTTATTTAGGGTATCTTTCATATAGGAATTTTTTGATAAAGCGTCAAGTAGCAACTCTGATGATGCTATTTACTGCTGTGTCTTTTAGAAGTTGAGGGTAATTTTGTTCAGTACAAACAGAAGTGTAGGGTGATTTTTTTCAGTTCAAACAGGAGTTTAGGGTAATTTTGCTCAGTTCAAATAGAGGTTTAGGGTAATTTTGTTCAGTTCAAATAGAAGTTGAGGGTAATTTTGTTCGGTTCAAATAGAAGTTTAGGGTAATTTTGTTCACTTCAAACAGAAGTTGAGGGTAATTTTGTTCACTTCAAACAGAAGTTGAGGGTAATTTTGCTCAGTTCAAACAGAAGTTTAGAGTAATTTTGTTCAGTTCAAACAGAAGTTTAGGGAATTTTGTTCAGTTGAAACAGAAGTTGAGGGTAATTTTATTTAGTTCAAACAAAAGTTTAGGGTAATTTTGTTTAGTTCAAACAGAATTTTAGGGTGATTTTGTTCAGTTCAAACAGAAGTTGAGGGTAATTTTGCTCAGTTCAAATAGAAGGCTACGGTAATTTTGTTCAGTTCAAACAGAAGTTGAGGGTGATTTTGCTCAGTTCAAACAGAAGTTTAGGGTAATTGAATTCAATTCGATAAACAGTTATGGCCTCAAGTACAAAATTTTATTGACAAAAATTTTTTGTCAATAAAGTTCTTGGAACGGAATGGAATATAAAATTTAGTCCAGATGCCAAGCACTGGGACCTATGAGGTCACGCAGCACTGAGAGGTAAACAGAGAGAAAAAAAGTTTTCAAAGGTGTAACAGGAGGAAAACCTCGCAGTTGCACTATGAAATTCTTAGGAGTGGGTGGAAAGAAAGAAGGAAGAAAGGGAATGTGAACGGAGGTATAGCAAAAGGAATGAAAAAGGGTTGCAGCCACGGGCCTTAGGGACGCTGCAAAAAAACTTTAAGTAATGCCTAAACTGAGCTGAAAATGATTTTCCCGTTACCTAAGTAACTCACACTAATTACCCGTGAGAAGTAAAAAAAAAAAAAAAAAATAAAAAAAAACCTGTGTCATAGACTTAGCAGGAAAAAATCCACGGAAAAATGAAAGTTCTGTTTTCGGAGCAAATTTTTTCCTGCCGTTTTTGTTTCTCCAGGAAGCCTCAGGAAAAGAAGCCAAAGAATTTTGGGGCAACAAGGCTGAAAAGTTCTAAAAAAATAGACAAGAGCGTTTAACAATAAGATATAGTTTGAAAGACTTTGAAAGTGATCATTTCTGTATATTTGTCATTTTACTATGAAGAGAGAGAGAGAGAGAGAGAGAGAGAGAGAGAGAGAGAGAGAGAGAGAGAGAGAGAGAGAGAGAGAGATTAGTGGGTGGTGAAATCGTTGGATGAATATTCTTGTGCTTAATATGTGGAACCTTCAACTAATATATATATATATATATATATATATATATATATATATATATATATATATATATATATATATATATATATATATATATATGTATGTATATATATAAATATACACATATGAATGTGTGCATGTATTCCCCAACATACTACAGTTCATTTAAATACCTTGTCCACAGAACCCTTTACTGACCATTAATATCCCGCGGCCTCGTTCAGTTACCCACGCAGCACAGAAAACGAGAACGCCACAAATATGCGAGCGACGCAGTAGTTCAGAGACACTCCAGCCTTTGAATGTTATTTCTCTTGTAAAGTATCACAAGACTTTGTAATTAAACGCACTCGCGTACTGCGCCACAACCTGAATAACGTTCATATTAATGCGGGGAATGTAAATATGAATGTTAACCGCCTTTACTCTGGCTGTTCCTTGTGAACTGAATTGAATATGGAATTCAGGCCAGAGGCCAGGCATTGGGACCTATGAGGTTATTCAGAGCTGAAACGGAAATCGACAGTCAAAAGGTTTGAAAGGTGTAACAGGAGGAAAACCCCAAAGCAGTTGCACTATGAATCAGTTGTTAAGACGGAAGAAAGAGAATATGAAAGGAGGTACAGTAAAAGGAATGAAAGGGGTTGCAGCTAGGGGCCGAAGGCACGCTGCGAAGAGCCGTAAGTAATGCCTACAGTGCACCGCATGACGGCACTACCCTCCTACGGGGGGAGGGGGGGGGGCGGTTTATCCTTGTGTCGAAGGCTATGTATCCTAAGATATTTGTTTTCAAACTCACCCACTCCTTGAAAAAAACGGAAGAAAATAATAAATAAAAAATAGTTTAGCAACCTGAAAAAACCTTGAAAAATTTACAGAAAATAATAAAAACAATAATCTTAGGAACCTGAAAAAGAAAATAACTAGAAAAAAATGACAGAAAATAAAACCCTAAAAAATTTAGTAACTTGAAAAAAATAAGTGGAAAAATTACTGAAAATAAAAAAAAATAATCTTAGCAGCCTGAAAAAATAATAAGTAATAGAAAATAATAAACAATAAATAATCTTAGCAACTTGAAAAAGAAAATAAGTTCAGAAATTACAGAAAATAATAAAAAAAAATAATCTTAGGAATCTGAAAAACAAAATAACTTCGGAAATTACAGAAAATTATAAACAAAAAATAATCTTATGAATCTGAAAAAGAAAATAACTTGAAAAAATACAGAAAGTAATAAACAAAAAATAACTTGAGAAACCTGAAAAAAATAACTTGAGAAATTACAAAAAATAATAAAAAATAGTCTTAGCAACCCGAGAAGAAAATAATTTAAAAAAATAACAACTTAACAAAAAAAAAAAAAACAATAACCTCAAACTGAACAGAAAATAACGGACCAAACTAATAGAAATATCAATCACAACGGTTGGTCATTGAATGGAGGGGGGGCTATTGGGATAAAAAAAAATGACGGTCATTGTTTGAAAATCTCTGCCCGGTAATGTCAGCCACATAGCGATTTAATGACAATTGCCCTGCCATTCCGTGACGCAATCTGCCGTCCATGAAACCCAGTGAACAGGAGGCCTGTGTCTGCGTGATGGCGTTTTGTTTGTTGTAGTTATGCTCGGCAGTCAAGTTGTTCCTGAGTTTTAGTTTTCTGGGAAAGAAAACTATTGAGGTGGCTTTGTCTGTCCGTCCGGACTCTTTCTGTCCGGACTTTTTCTGTTTGCACTTTTTTCTGTTTGCACTTTTTCCCGTCTGCACTTTTTTCTGTCGGCGCTTTTTCTGTCCGCACTTTTTCTGTGTGCATTTTTTCTGTCCGCATTTTTCTGTCCATACTTTATTCTGTCCGCACTTTTTCTGTCCGTACTATTTTTCTGTCTGCATTTTTTCTGTCCGCACTTTTCCTGTCCATGCTTTATTCTGGCTGCACTTTTTTCTGTCCGCACTTTTTCTGTGTGCATTTTTTCTGTCCGCATTTTTCTGTCCATACTTTATTCTGGCTGCACTTTTTTCTGTCCGCACTTTTTTCTGTCCGTACTTTATTCTGTCTGCGCCTTTTTCCATCTGCACTTTTTCTGTCTGCGCTTTTTCTGCCCGCATTTTTCTGTCCGCACTTTATGCTGTTCGTACTTTATTCTGTCCTCACTTTATTCTGTCTGCACTTTATTCTGTCTGCTATTCTGTCTGCACTTTTCATGTCCGTGCTTTATATGTCTGCTAATTTGTCCGCACTTTATGCTGTCCGCACTTTATTCTGTTTGCACTTATTTCTGCCGCACTTTTTCTGTCCGCCCTCAGATCATAAAAACTACTGAGGCTAGAGGGCTGCAAATTGGTCTGTTGATCATCCACCCTCCAATCATCAAACATACCAAATTGCAGCCCTCTAGCCTCAGTAGTTTTGATTTTAATTAAGAAAGTTAGCCATAACAGGGCGTCTGGCAGCGCTATAGTTGCCAACACCACAGGCCGCCACCGGGCTGTGGCTGAAAGTTCCATGGTCCATGGCTGAGAGTTTCATACAGAATTATACGCAGTACAGAAAACTCGATTGCACCGAGAAACTTCGGCGCGTTTTTTACTTGTTATAATTAATGAAATAGTTTCAATTGACTACGTTTTTTGGTCGAGTGTTTTCTGAGTTATATAATTATTAAAATATTTTTATATGACTACGTCAGTTAGTCGACTCTTGGAAAGTATAAATGAAATGGATGCCAAATTTTAGGTGCTGTGGTTTCTTATTTATTAAAATAGTTTCAACTGATTACACCAGTGGGTCGAGTTTTGGAAAGTTTATAAATGAAATATAAGCCGAATTTTGTCATCAGTTTAGGCAAAGCCAAGTGGTTTCTGAGATTCATAGTTATTAAAATAGTTCCATTTGATTACAACAGTGGGTCGAGCCTCGGAAGGTATAAATAATAATAATAATAATAATAATAATAATAATAATAATAATAATAATAATAATAATAATAATAATAATAATAATAATAATAATAATAATAATAATAATAATAATAATAATAATAATAATAGATTTGATTTCAGTTTAAGGCCATATAGGCTACATGGAATAGGCTATACGAAGTAGAGACAATCTAGATACATGAGATAAAGTGATAAAAAATGATAAATCGGCAATATCCACCCAGTTGCTGAAGCACAGAGAGAGAGAGAGAGAGAGAGAGAGAGAGAGAGAGAGAGAGAGAGAGAGAGAGAGAGAGAGAGAATGATTACACAATTCTCGTTGCAAATATATGCACCGAAGGTCTTCTGAAAAATGGGGCCAGGCAAGCGTTCGTTTTAGCCGAAGTAAAATTGTACAGTGTAATTACCTCTCGTCAATTACACCATTTGTTTAGTTGTGTCAGCTAATCCACCTAACCTTTCGAACCAATAGTGTTTCTAACTTTATTTGTTGTAGAGTTTTTGGGCTGTTTAGCGTAATTATTCTGACAATGTAAAAATGGTCGGTCGTTATTTAAAATACAGTTCCTTAATTCTTTGTGGTCATTCTTATGTTTAGAGAGAGGATTGGGCGATGGCAAAAGCTTAAATTTTATTTCTGTTATGATAATCTCTAATTACTGCGAATAATTAGTGAATCCAGTCGATTTTACATTGATAATTGAATAATCCTTCTCATTAATTCTTTGAGGTTATTAAGAGGCCATTTAAATAGATATGTGAACTCAAATGAAATTAATTTTATCTTTTATGTATAATCGTCTCTCGTCTCTTCAGGTTAAGTGATATTTGAACATAGTTTTAGGCTAACTTTATATATATATATAATTTATATATATACATATATATTATTGTTTTATATATATATATATATATATATATATATAATATATATATATATATATATATATATATATATATATATATATATATATATATATATATATATATATATATATTTATAAAATGACAACTTAGGCGCCGCTATTATCGCGTGCAAGGACCAGCAAGCAACCACACTCAAGTTAGAGTAAACAAAACAAAGAATCAGGTAAGACGAAAAAACACGGAGAAATACACAAAAAGAACCTAAAATAAAATCCACCCAAATATCAGACTAATTCGCACCGTGACAAAAACACCTGAACCAATTCTTCACAAACAGGGAATGATGGATTGGAGAGGCCAAAACTTATAGGGTTTTTTCGAAGTGAACCAATTTTGCCATTTCATTGTGGCTTCTCGTATTGCAGTGTGCAGAGGTCGCAGATGAGTTATGAGAGAGAGAGAGAGAGAGAGAGAGAGAGAGAGAGAGAGAGAGAGAGAGAGAGAGAGAGACGGGGGCTGGGCGAGGTGGAGGACAATGATATTGATGATGATGCTTCTCACTGATAATATTAAGTAATGATAAGTATCGAAGAATAATGATAATTCAGAAAATTGCCTCAAAATAATAATAATAATAATAATAATAATAATAATAATAATAATAATAATAATAATAATAATAATAATAATAATATAAAAAGCATTTATGTTAGCAGTCTAGGAATAAATACATTCATATACATACATATTTACATACATACATGCATGTATATATATATATATATATATATATATATATATATATATATATATATATATATATATATATATTTCATTCAAGGTACACAGTAGAGTAAAGCATTGTATAAATATATATTAATATATATATATATATTGATGGTAATTTCATAATATTTATTCATAGACTGCTAACGTAAATGCTTTTTATATTATTATTATTATTATTATTATTATTATTATTATTATTATTATTATTATTATTATTATTATTATTTTTATTATTATTATACAGTAATTTTCTGAATTATCATTATTCTTCGATGCTTATGTTATATATATATATATATATATATATATATATATATATATATATATATATATATATATATATATATATATATACATATATATATATATATATATATATATATATATATATATATATATATATATATATATATAATACCTATGCATTCATTGTGGTGCCTCCCCACGCAATATCTATTTCGTTCCAGCCCTCAATAAGCCGTAACCTTTCAGTTACTCTCTAATAAAACCATCAAAAAAAAAAAAGTCTAATGTCAGAATGACAAAGTGACTTGTTATTTTTATTCATCCATTGACATTTTATTCCAGGTTTTTTTTTTTGGTACATTTTCCCCCGCAGTATTTTATTGAGTACAGCCCCCTTCCCTCCCACCCCGCCCCCCCCCCCAAAAAAAAGGGAAAAAATTTATCTGGATGTTTTTTCAACCCGTCCAATATCAAGCCTGATGCTATTGCCTTCTATTGAATTCCAAAATTTTTATTCCATTTCTCTCGTGACGAAAAGTGAGACTGAAAAATAGGGAAAGGTACAGACACGAGGAACGTAATATATATATATATATATATATATATATATATATATATATATATATATATATATATATATATATATATATCTTTATACATACACATATATATATATAATGGTTTTGTAATGCGATTAACCTAATTGATTCCCGAGGTTACAATTGTAATTACTTAATCGTGATCTGAATTCTGTGATGCTGATATCCCATTGCATATGGATTTATAAAGGATTTCATAGTTAATTCTAAAGAAAAAAAATTATTAATTAATATTCATTAGTCTCTTTATAATCTGCTTCGATATATATTCTATAAGCCACAAAGGTAATTAAGTGGCCTCCTATTTCCTGTGCCAGGACTGACGCAGCAGGCTCGTCTGTCTGTCAGTCAGTCTATTTGTCAGTGTGTCTGTCAGTCTGTCTGTTCATCTTCTGTTTGTCAGTCAGTTTGTCTGTCTGTCAGGCTGTATTTTCATCTTGTCTTTTGTCAGTCTGTCTGTTCATTCTGTCTGTTCATCTTCTGTTTGTCAGTCTGTTTATCTTCTGTTTGTCAGTCTGTCTGTCCGTCTATCTTCCGCTTGTCAGTCTGTCTGTTCATCTTCTGTTTGCCAGTCTATCTGTCCGTCTGTCTGCTCATCTTCCGCTTGTCAGTCTGTTTGTTCGTCTTCTGTTTGTTATTCTGTTTGTCAGTCTGTTTATCTTCTGTTTGTCAGTCTGTCAGTCTGTCTGTTCATCTTCTGTTTTCCAGTCTGTCTGTTCATCTTCCGTTTGTCAGCCTGTCGGTCTGTCTGTGCATCTTCTGTTTGTTAGTCTGTCTGTCAGTCTGTCTGTTCATCTTCTGTTTGCCAGTCTGTCTGTCGGTCTGTCTGTTCACCTTCTGTTTGTCAGTCTGTCGGTGTGTCTGTTCGTCATATGTTTGTCAGTCTGTCAGACTGTCTGCTCGCCTGTAAGTTTTTCTATCAGTCTGCCTTCTGTCGTTGTGTCTCTTAGTCTCTGTCTTCAGCCATATGTCTGTATGGCTTTCTGCCTACCTGTCTGTCCGTCTGTCAGTCTTTCTGTCTGTCTATCGGTTTGTCAATTAGTCATCTTTCGGCCTGTCTGTCTATTTGTCAGTCTTTCGTTTTGTCTGTCTGCCTGTCAGTCAGTCAGTCTATTTGTATGTCAGTCAGTCCGCCTGTCAGTCAATCTGTCTATCTGTGTTTCTTTCAGTCACGCAGTCCGTCAGTCTGCCATTGTGTCAGTCAGTCATTCAGTCAATCTGTAAGTCAATCAGTCTGTCAGTAAGTCAGTCTGTCTGTCTTTCTATGAGTCAGTCTTTCACTCTTTCTGTCAGTCAGTCAGTCAGTCTTTCAGTCTGCCTGCATGCCTGCCTGCCTGACTGTCTCTCTGTCAGTCATTCAGTGTGCTGTCAAATCTGCCTGCCAGCCTGTCTGTCTGTCAGTCATTCAGTGGGCTGTCAGTCTGTCTGTCTGTCTGCCTGTCTGTATGCCTGCCAGCCTGTCTGTCTGTCAGTCATTCAGTGGGCTGTCACTCTGTCTGTCACTCTGTCAGTCAGTCTGTCTGTCTGCCTGCCAGCCTGTCTGTCTGTCAGTCATTCAGTGGGCTGTCAGTCTGTCTGTCTGTCTGTCACTCTGTCAGTCAGTCTGTCTGTCTGCCTGCCAGCCTGTCTGTCTGTCAGTCATTCAGTGGGCTGTCAGTCTGTCTGTCTGTCTCTATTAGTCAGTCTGTCAGTCTGTTCATCAGACTATCAGTCAGTCTGCATGTCAGTCTGAGCTGCTGTGCATTGTTCCCTCCCACTTCCACTCCCACTGCGTGACGCGTGCCATTTGTATGCATGGTGTGGGCTGGCATAATCCCATTCCTTATTATATATCTCATCCTCTTCCACTACATCGCCATTACTATCGTCTGAAATGTCTTGGGAATCTTATTGTTTTCCTAGAGTTAGTCGTTTTTTTTTTACTGTTTTCTTGTTCTTTATTGTGGATTGTTTTGTGTCGGTTATTGACGTGTATTGTTATTTTGTATGTTAGTATGTCTTCGTGTAAGAACGGTATGTTGTTGTGTTTCTTGTTCTTCTCTATATTTTGATAATCTGCTTTATATATATATATATATATATATATATATATATATATATATATATATATATATATATATATATATATATATTAGTGAGAGAGAGAGAGAGAGAGAGAGAGAGAGAGAGAGAGAGAGAGAGAGAGAGAGATTCACACCACTAATTAATGATAGAAAAAATTTCCGATCCTGAATATGACCTTGAATAAGCTACAGCCATCAATATAATTCAATACAAACCTTAACATTTCTCATCCTGTTCAACTGTCTTTCAATTCGCATCAATTTCCTCCTTCCAGGATCTGACTCGTGCCAACTTGACTCCACTGTAATATAATTGAAGGCTTAAAATCGCCTTCAAACGAAGGGTTTTGATCTGACAACCTGCCCTCTTCCCAATATGGAAAGGTCTCGCTTCCACGAATGTGCCTTTGATGTGCAAATGTATCAAGCATTAACATGTAATAATTATGTCATTCGGATATATTACTATGCATTTCATGTTTCCCTCAAAGAGTTGTCGATTGGCCATATATATTTCATGGGGGTTAGAACCGACAGATATATTCGTTGCTCTGACTGCATAAATTTGAGGTAAAGATCCCGAATTATTATGGAAAAAGTTGAGCTGTATAGTATGGAAAATGTGGAAGTTCCCGTGCTACTATGGTATGAGTATATATATATATATATATATATATATATATATATATATATATATATATATATATATATATATATATATATATATATATATATATTAATGTATGTATACTTATATTGTGTCTCAAGAAATTACTGGATAATGGGTGATCCCATTAAAATTACCACAACAGCCACAAAACTCATTTCATGTCTTCTAATCCCTTACGAATGTCATAAAAGTAAAGAATATATTTTTTATATATAAAATTCCTTTAATATATAAAAGGAAGCACGATCAGTAATCCAGAGGTCTTGGAAATTCATTTTAGCTTAGAGGTTTAGTTTCAAAGTATAATTATTGTTCTCAGTCGTAAGCACCCCAGTCGAAGTAATATGTATTGCTGACTCAGATACAATAGACATAAAATTAATAACTTTGATTAATAAATATGACTGATTTAATTTCCCATTTTTGAGGTTCGAGTGGCGTGACAGAACCTTTTTTCATGTGATAAAAAACTGTCGTTAGCTTCGATATTTTTCATTAATCATATCATATTCCTCTTTTCATAAAATGATTACTGTCATATATTAGCAGATTGTGGCAGTACACATTATTTTTGTTTTATCATAACTCAAAATTGCATGAGAGCAGTTTAACAAAATGAGGAAAGATGCGATGATGTATATGAAAAATTATAATATTTAATAATATAATGAATCATTTCGTTTTTCATAATGAAAAATGATTACTGTCATATATTAGCAGTTTCTGGTAATACCTCTCATTTCCATATAAATCAAAATTGAATGTGAACAGTTAACAAAATAATTAAAGATGGACATGATACATATAAAAATTTAAATGTGAAAGAATTGAAAAAAAATATAATTAAAGCATTTCAAAACCCATTCTATGCTCTGAATAAATCAAGCGATTCAATATCATTCATAGATCGATCTCAGTGAATGTCCTTGTCATTCACAAACGATGAAGCTTTTTTCCCATCTTTTATCAAGAGATGTCTGGAAAACCCCCAAACTTATCTATCAGTGAGAGCTAATTTGTCATTCTGATGGCGCACTTTATGAATATTAAAAAGCGTAGTTCCATCGGGTTGATTGACAACCAGATATAAACATAAAACACGAAGGCTTCATTTCAATCCGATATTTCTTTGCATATCAAAGGAATGTTTTTAATTTCTGTAATGAGGCTCCACTTAGGGAACAATGAATGGATTAGACATTATAGTTAGGTGGGTGATGGATATTTCATTATCTTAGCCTTGTGTGCAAGTTTATCGTTTGATATGTATATATATATATATATATATATATATATATATATATATATATATATATATATATATATATATATACTTATATATATATGTGTGTGTGTGTGACAGAACTCTTCTTCTTCCCCAGAATATACACAACGACAGCAACCAGAAAAAGAAAAGAAAATCCTTATACCATCCGAAGAGGAAAACCACTGAAGTATTAAACAAAGGCATTGTCTATTGGTGGCGGCCAGAACTGGAGACCACCTCCATTTCTTGGGCGATTTGCTCCAGTGAACTTCCCTAATCCCTCTTTCCTTCCTCTCCTTCGGCGCCTACTTCAGCCTCGAGTAATTGGTCTTAATGACTAGAGCTCTCTACTGAACCGTACAGTGGCATAAGAGTGCCTGGAAAAATCCCTGGAACGGCATTCACTGGAATGCTGTTTCCTGTGTTAATGTCATCCGCTGGAATGTCGTGACTTTTGATATTGCTTCTTGGAACACTGTCTCCTGCAACGCCCTTCCTTTGAACAAGTTTCCGCTGGGATGATATCTGCTGGAATTTCTTCCCTCTGAAATGGCATCTACTGGAACTTCTTCCCTCTGGAATGGCATCTGCTGGAATGCCATTCCCCTGGAAGGATGGTTGCTGAAATGCATTCCCCCCTTGAATGCTGTTTTCTGGAATTCGTCTGCTCTGGAATGATATCTGCTAGGATGTCTTCTCTCTGGAATATTTGCTGTTGGAATTCCTTCTTCCTGGAATGATATCTGCTGTAATTTCTTCTCTCGGGAATATTTTCTGCAGGAATTCCTTCTCCCTGGAATGCTATCTGCTGGAATTCCTTCTCCCTGGAATGATATCTGCTGAAATTCCTTCTCCTTGGATTGAT
>JANJGK010009461.1:0-21337 GCA_039081455.1 Macrobrachium rosenbergii
GTCTATACATGTGCCCTCTGTGCGTAGTGAAAGGCGCCATCTTCGTACAGATCTCCAGCAGAGCCTTCAGGGAACCTTCTGGGATGTTCAGGGGGGTCATTGTCGGCTCTCTATAGACTTTGTTTAGGATAATGTGAATGGTTTCATCCACAGGTACGTTTGTGAATAGACTCTCTACGTAAACAAAGAAATTCGAACTGGCCTGGAAAAATGGTACAACGGTGAGAACACACAACCTGCCCCCCAAGATGACATAAAGATCTTTTATAAGGCCCGGATGCATCCCCAGTACCGTGAGGACGAGAACTCCATGAAGAAAATCGTCATGGAAAACGTCACCCCGACCGAAGACAGTAAGAGAATAAATCTTGTAATTTATTATAAGAACCGCCGCACCCGTGATCTGGTGATGAAGAATAACCCCTCTCCGCCAGCAAGAGAACCCCTCAAGCAGAAGAACGTGGTCTACCAATTTGTATGTCCTGTCCGAGGATGCCCCGGCGCTTATATTGGAATGACCACGATGCGTCTGTCAAAAAGGATCTCCTGCCACGCCCAGGAGGGTGCCATCATGAACCACGCCCGTGCTACTCACAATATTTCCATCTCCCGCGACAGTATTATACAAAATATAAGTATAATCGGGAGAGCCGCCGACCCTCGACGTCTGCGCATGCTAGAGGCGCTCCTCATTGCTGAGAGAAAACCAACAATGAATACGACGCAGGAGGCATCGCTCCTACCCACGAATTTAAGAAGAATAATGCAGAACACCCACCAAATCCAACGAATACCTGAAAACGACAACCCTGAAAATGGAGATGCCCCTGATGAGCGAGGCGCCCTTCGAGACAATCCCCTGACTACGACAGAAAGAGTAGATAATGACATCATTCATCCGCAGCCCAATAGCAGCCAAACTACCGATGATGTCAGCCGGCATGACATCACGCAACGGCAGGCCAATGGGAACGCTGGAATGAATGACATTCCCAGGTTGCGAAGATCTGTCAGGATCGAGCTTCGCCGCAGAAATTTGGCTTGAAGTTCGCTGACTGCAACCAATCAGAATTCGCCATCCATGACCCCCCCGCTGAAGCCCGTGTATAAATTCAGAAGGACCTATGCAATCTGCCAGTGATCAGACCGACCAGATGATCGATAGAGGATCCAACCATCGCAGAGAGCAGACGTGTGATTGTAGCTGACTGGAGAAGGCCGAGGCGCTGACCAGCGAAGCAGAAGCAGAAGCAGAAGCAGTAGCAGAACCAAACCCACTATCCCCACCCTTCCCTTCCTTACATCCTCCCCCACCTCTACCCTGACTCTACTCAACTAGAATTCAGAGAAATTCCCACTCTGTCTTCCATCTGTAAATCTGATATTTCAGACTCCCGGAGAATCTGCCACTGGTGGGATAGTCTAGTACCCCCTGGGATCCAGGGTGTAGCCAAGGCACACCAGTGGGGGGAATAAACCCCGACCAATCTCCCGGAGCTTGGAACAGAAGATTTGCAGAGCCCCCCCCCCCCCTTTATTTTTCATCTTCAAAAACAAATACGACAACCACCACGACAAGACTCACACAACAGACCTCTGGGTCTATAACCTATCTAGAAACAAGAAAAATCGTTAATGATACTAACATTGTAGTTGTAGGCAGACCATAGGTAAAATATCCCCCAATACTGCATCATCACATCACCTCATCCATTATCCCATCACGTCTAACAACCCTCACGACCATAACAACCATGCACCACATCATCACTGAGTAAATTAATACAGGGAAAATGCCGTCAATCAAGGTAATAGACCATGTAGGGGGGGCCTTCGAAGGGCGAAAGAAGGCCCTCTTTGAACTTTCCGGGGAATTGAGTATAGACATTTTTAGAGTAAACCCAGGGAACAACAATAGCTTATATATAGTCATCAGAAACGAAGATTTGGAAAAAATACTAGGCGAAGGCACAATTAGTACGTTCAGAAGAAAGGGATTCGAGATCCTATCACCCCCGGGGATAAACTCCCAAAGGTCGGTGATACTGAAGCATGTAGATAAACAGGTAGATACTTACACTGACACGGAGAAAATAGCAAGCATAGAAGGAAGACAACCATGGTCGAGGGTAACTGGGGTACTGGTCCTGAATAAAAACAGGCAAGATGCCATAACAAGAACTGTAAAAATAACCTTCAAAACCAGGGAAATGGCACAGAGGGCGATGAAAGATGGAGTTGCAATATGCAACCAATTTGTTCCCCCTCACCAAGTAGAAGAGGACATAAGTGTACCACTCCCCCACTGTGGTAACTGCCTCGACTACAATCACACAAAAAAAGAATGCCCGAATCCAAACCAACTGATTTGCATAAACTGCGGCCAAGCGGGTCACTTGGCCGAAAAATGCAAGAATAGTGCTAAATGCATCCATTGTGGAGAGGGCCACGCCGCTCTCCACAAAACATGCCAGGTTAGAAAAGACTTGAGAAAAAAGAAAGGAGAAGAAATGCGAAAAACAGAATCGGAAAAGGCAAAAACAAAAAACATGACGTATAGTGCAGCACTAAAAAAGAACACGGGACCCACAAATAACACGTTAGCTTCTGCCAACACAACACAACCACAACCACAACCACCAATAACACAGCAACTATGGCACATATACAACGGACACATCTTTGCAGCACTACAAGACATGACAGGACAACACACATACCAACAGGCACTAAATGAATATTATAAAGCAAATAACCTCCCAACAGTAAATATCCCTAAGATGGCCTCTGGCCAACAAATAATAGAAAAACTACTTACACTGAACTCACCACAAACACAAGTACAGAACGCAATTAACAAACCAACAGAGACACGGCAACAAACACACACACTCACACCACAACCCAGCTGCTCATACGCACAACCAATAGCAATCCCCGACACTCCAACGCAAATGGAGGACACCACTATTGTAATGAAGAGGGCGGCAGAAAAAGCCACCGAAAGTGAGGAGGAGAGAGAGAAGGAGACACCAAAGAGAAGGAAACAAAAAGTAACAAAAAAGAAACCACAAGAATCCAATCTTGGCCGATCGATGGAACTTGTGGAAATAGATAGAAAAGTGGTACAAAACAGGAAACTAGAAATATATTACCCGAAGCAATGGAACTCCGATCTGAACATACACACAGTAGAGGGAAAACTCGAAGTCATAGACAAATACATTCACAGAGAAGGCTGTTACGGTACGACGAATAGCGACGCCCCTCAGGCATTAATCAGACAGGCCCTCCATGCACTGGTTGCAGAAGAAGCCGTGCCGTTTGCACACATAAAATACACGACACTGGACCAAGAAGAGATCGACGTCCTACTAAACGACGACAGAGACTGAAACAAGAGTTCCCTACGTCTACATTAAAGCAAATAAATTAGTACTTCTTTTTATTATCAATCTAATGATTAACACAATAAATATAATTCAGTTGAATGTAGTCAAATTGACAAAAAGTAGACATAGAGAACTCTATAACGAATTCCGACACTTGGACCCCGACATTCTACTCCTGAACGCGACAGGGACCCGAGATGATTCCCCCATCAAGTTCTTCGGATACAGAGTGTATCAGAAGAATACAGCTGGGGAGGATCATGCTGGGGTCGCTGTAGCAGTCAAGACTAACGTCAAACACAAACCACTGATTGATTTCACTGAAGACACGGTAGGAATAACACTAGAGACGGACATAGGACCAGTCAGTATTATAACTACGTATATACCTTGCAGACGCAATTACATTTACCTACAAGACCTTAACTCAGCAGCTCAAAGACGGGAACCGACGTACATTATAGGAGACATGAACGCCAGACACCCTACTATAGCGACAAATGACACTAACCACAGAGGTACGCTGTTAAGCAGACTGATAAGGACCAATAAACTGAAATTCCTAGGCCCTGACTTCTCTACTATGGTGAGTAATAGGGGACGACCGGACATAATGCTAGGGAACAGACACGCCTGCTTAAATTTCACAATCAGACGAGGCGAAGTGACAACCTCCGACCACCTACCACTAAATGTAACGGTATCTTCAGCCCCGATACTGACTGACCCCCGCACTGTTTACGACTATAACCATGCTGACTGGGACGGCTTCAAAACAAGCATAAATGACAACTACGAAAATGACGGGGTAGACATTAATGACACGGAAGGAAAGACTAGGGAAGAAGTAGATAATAGACTGCTATACTGGTTCACTAACATCCTGACAGTTTTAGAGGCAGCGGTGCCGAGAAAAATACGCATATTTAACGCTGGACCTAAACGAAGTGACGCTTTAAACCTACTCCAAAGACAGTACTCAGAAATTAAAAGACATGCAGACCAATTCGGATACACTAGACAGCTAAGAAACGTCATTTTATATATCCAAGACCTTCTCTTTGAAGAATTTAAACGACTACAGAAGGATTTCTGGGACTCGACTATACGTAAAGTTGACCTTAAATATGACGATCACACGAATATAGTAAAATTTTGGAAAGCAATAAGAAGACTACTGGGGACGACCAAAAGACAATGTGACTATTTGCTAGACAGTAATGGGGAAAAAATAGTAGACAGTAACGAAAAAATCAGACTCATGAAAGACGTGTGGGAAAGAATCTTTCAGATTGATCCCGAAGATAATATAAGGTTCGACGCAGACAACGAGACACGAGTGCTGAGACAGCTACAGACTGAGAGAGACAGACTGACGCTACATGAAAGGACAGACTTATCAAGACTGAACGACGATAACTACCTAACGTGTAAATTCGACGTTAACGACGTAAATAACGTAATTAAACGATTCAAAAACAAGGCTCCAGGCATCTCTGGTATAAATAAGCTCATTCTTTCAAAATTACCTGCAATTGCACTACGAGATCTAACTAACATTAATAATATGTCATACAGTATCGGTTATTTCCCGGATAAATTCAAGAGAGGACGGATGACGCTTACCCCTAAAGACCTGAACAATACCCACGACCCCCTCAAATATAGACCAATAACTCTCTTGGAAGTACCCGGGAAGATCCTGGAGACCTTGTTAAAGGACAGAATAAATATGCATTTCGAAGAACAAGACATATTTCCAAAATACCAGTTTGGATTCAGACGGGAACGAGGGACCCAGACAGCAATTGCGACGCTACACGAAATGCTAGCACTGAATCAAAGTCGGAGAGGCAGGGCAAACATCGTTTGCCGTGATGTCTCGAAGGCTTTCGATAAAGTCTGGCACGACGGCTTAAAATCCAAAATACTTAATGCGGACTTACCAGACGTAACGACAAGAATTCTCTGCAATTTCTTAGACAATAGACAGAACGACATTAAGTTTGAAGGACTGACGTCTGACCCTTTTACCCTGAGAAGCGGTGTCCCACAGGGATCCGTTCTCTCACCGACACTGTACATCTTCTACACCCATGATATGCCACGGGGAATGGAGGGGTGCATTAACCTATTATTTGCGGACGACGTGACACAAATAATAATGACAAATGACCGAAGCAGACAAAGACTAGCACTACGGACGAGTCAACATATTGTTGAACTCAATGACTATGAAAGAAAATGGAAAATCAAGACCAACCAGGACAAATTTACATTATTGTCAATTTCGGCAAAAAGACCAAATGACGTATTAGTGGATGACAGACCCGTACCGTTTGCCAATAAGGCTAAGGTTCTTGGACTCACTCTGACCCGGACTGGGATGTATTCACACGTCCGACAAAGGATCAAGAGTGCTAGAGTAACCAAAGCCAAATTGGCACGGTTCGGAAACCTCAGACCGAAGACAAAAGCACATCTCTATAAGGCCCTAATCAGACCAGCCCTTGAATACCCGATCATACCGACATGCTTGATTAGTAACACAGACAGACGCAGAATACAGCAATTTCAGAACGGAATCCTGTGCTGGATAGAAGGATGCAATAACCGTGATCTGGGAGGAAATAGTCTGGAGCGCCTTCATGCTAAATACGGCATCGAAGCGATCAACCTCCGATACTATCGCCTTGCAGACAAGGTTTGGCAGAAACTATCCGACCAGGACGAAGATCTAACGACTAACAGTTTAATTTCCCTTGATGACGAAGACTATAGCACCCACCTCTGGTGGAGACGACTCTCGAGACACGTACAAGACGGACTACCAGACCCCATATACATGGACTACGACACAGATAGCGACGGAAATGACGATAGTAACGAAGACGATTAATAAAAACGGAAATAATTAAGCCACACAAAATTAAAATTAAAATAATAAAGTAACCCATTAGCTAACAATACCCAGTAAAGATAGGAAAACACGAAGATAATACAGGTAAATGCGCGTGCGGGGGTTCATGGGAGGGAGCATTGCGTCACAAAGTTGAAGGGTGGGGGAGGGCGGTGGCCGGTAGTTACACCGAACTCGTCTCAAACGGCAACTAGCGACATCGTAGGGGAGCTCCTTCAACCGTACACCGCGGGCGTGGATACCGTAAACATAGACACAATAAACGTATAGAAAAAACCGCAATACTATAAGATTAAAACACACAACCAACACTCAGTCGTCATATCAACAACCCAACAACACCGCGAGTCCAACTATACGCACAAACGAACGCACGAAGACGGAGTAAGGCGAGCTGGTCTGACATACCAACGCAAGCACCTCCCTAGCAACGGTGACACACTCACACCCAGCCCTAGCAACCGATGACGGCAGTCTCGCCACTACCCGCTGACGGGTGGGGGAGGTGCAGGGGACTCTTCCCCGCTCCCTCCCTCATCAGCGGCGGAGAGGGGGGGGATTGACTGCGGGAATGCTGGGGCGAGGGTGGAGGGAGTCGAGCCAGCGCTGCGAGGGAGGAGCGGAGCGAGGGTGACAGTCACCAGCTCTCCTCCACTCAGCTGAGCGAGAGGGAGGGGGAGGAAGTAGGCCTCCCTCCCCCACACAGCCCGAGAACGACGAGAGAACGCGGCGGATCGTGGAAGAGTGAAAGTAGTAGAGTGAAGTCAGGGGAGTGGGGTCCCCGAAGAATGAATGAGCGTGTGAATGAAGTCCCCCAGTAGTAGGTCTGCAGTAGTAATAGGAATACTAAAACTGACTAACAAAAAAAAAAAAAAAAAAAAAAAGGGGGAAGGCGATGCCTAGAAAGACAAGGCTCCTTAGGGAACTTGTCTAGCTAGCTCGCCCCCCCGAAAAAAAAAAAAAAAAAAAAAAAAAAAGTAGTTAGACTCACAAAACCCTGCATAGAGAACTGATACTCTGCAGACATAATCACTCGGGTATGAGCCCGAAAGCAAACTAACACACTAACCCAAGCAATTTACTAACCCCTGAATAACACCGTGGTCTGAGTCCCCCCTCCCCCCCTCCCCCCCCACAGGGAGGGAGAGAGGGAAGACGATCCAACATTAGAACCGAGGACCAAGAGCCAAGAATCAAAAAAGACCCTTAAAATTCCTCCTAATAACCCCAGTTAACACACGACAACTAACAAGTCTTGGACGGCACTGACTTTGACACTAAACACAGAAATAAAAAAAACATCACATCCCACACGCAATGACAAATGGGTCTGTCCCATTCTATACCCTCCCCCTTATACCTTCCTTTCCCCCCCCCTTTATACCCCCTTCCAAAACCTTATCCTACTTCCGGGGGACCCCTAGGGGTTTAATTCGATTTGTAATCGAACCCCCCACCCTATCCTATCCCCCCCCCCCTGCTGCTGCATCAATCTGCCAGTCCTCTACCTTGCTCCCGCTGGAGAATGACAGAAGAGTCTGTCGAAACGCGTCGCGGCAACAATTGTATATAACTAACTGTATAGAATATATAAAGAAGCAGAATCCAGATTTTGACTTTTCCCCCATGAAATGACAAATATAGGCGAGCTGTTAGCACGCACCTCCACTGAAGAGAAGTCCGCAATAAGGAAAATAGAAAAAGTCTTCTACAAAATAAATGCAGCTGAAGCAGCAATAATATTCAATAGAACCTGTTTAAAAGAGGGTCTGCTGCCAAATTATAATAATGGGGGAAAAAGTCAAAATCTGGATTCTGCTTCTTTATATAGACGCATTTCAACAGACTCTTCTGTCATTCTCCAGCGGGAGCTAGTAGAGGACTGGCAGATTAGGACTAGGACTAGGATAAGGACAGGTAAGTGGGGAATAGGGGGAAAGGAAGAGTGCCCCTGGATACAATCCAGATGAAGCCTAACGGCAGGCACTCGGGAAGGGAAAGGCATAGGACTAAAGGGGTGAAAGTGAAGTAAAGTTGAAGAGAGATAAAGAGGGGGCAGACCCCCTTGCAAAGTTTGTTTTTGATGTAGCCACCAAGCAATGGCTAGGAAGAGAGGAGAGGCTCGAAGGAGTCGGTTTTTTTTGGCTCAACACCCTTAAAGAATAAGATTTTGGGATGAATGATGGACTGGGAGGTTGTAGCACCACAAGAGACTATGAGTTTTGTTATTGTTTTTTTTTTTTTATAACATATGTATATACATACTTTTATTTATTTATTATATATATATATATATATATATATATATATATATATATATATATATATATATATTATATATATATATATATATATATATATATATATATATATATATACATTTAATCAGTACATATAAATCTAGGTCTTGGAGGGTCACAATTGACCTTGGGCTCAAGCCTATTCCACCAGTGGTGAGAACGGATGCGGTTGGTTGTGAGTTCCCTAGTTGTGGTATATAGTTCTTCATCTTCAGTACTGAGTTTGTCCCAGGTCTTTTGACCTAGCCTATGGAACCTTGTGTTGAGAGGCTCCAATTTGGAGTGGATGTGCAAATCCCTTATTGTGTTGAAGTAGGGGGGACTTTCCCTATAGGCTTGTCTCAGAAATTTGTTTTGAATTGCTTGCATTCTATTGATGGATGCTTTGCTGAGTGCACCGAATATGATGGCTGGGTACTCTAACTGCGGTCTGGCTAGTGATTTATATAATTTTAATTGAGTTTTTGTTGAGAGCCCTCGGAACCTTTTCAGCCTACTGATAGTTTTCCTCGCGGTAGCTATTCTTGCTTGGACATGGGGAAGGATGCCTGATTTTTGAAATTTACACCCAAGGATGGTTGCATGCTGTTTGAATGGAATTCTTCTGTTATTAATTACTATATCCAAGGGATTTCGGGCAGATATTGAAAGGAGCTGAAATTTATTCATATTTGTTGTTATTTTCCATTTCTTTTCACAGTCATTAATTTTTTGAATTTCTCTGACAGTCTTCCTTTGCAACATATGCTTGGATTTAGTGGGGTATGTAATGACTTGGGTGTGGTCGTCAGCAAACATGATTTGAAGGCAACCTTGCGTTGGAGGAGGGGTATCCTTAACGTAGAAGTTGTAGAGAGATGGGGAGAGAATGCTACCTTGAGGAACACCTGACTGCAGTTGGAACTCTGGTCCTATGAAATCTTTGATTTTGATCATTGCAGTACGGTTGTCTAAGAAGTTACATAGCAGTCGAGTTGCTAAATCTGGCAAATGAGCCTCCAGTATTTTGAATTTTAGACCTTCATGCCAGACTTTGTCGAAGGCCCGACTGACATCCCTAGAGATAAGGTTGCAGCCATACCCAAGACTCTTCTTGACTGCTATGAACTCATAGAGCCTGGTCAATGCAAGCTGAGTTCCTTTGCCCTGGGTAAACCCATATTGGTTACTATTGGTCAGCCAGTTTTCTTCAAGGAACTCATTGAATCTTAATTGGATTATTTTTTCGAGGATCTTACCAGGTGTCTCTAGTAGAGATATTGGTCTGTAGTTAGACACTGAAGTGAGATCTCTGCCCTTTTTCCCCACAAAGGGGAGAAGTGCTTTCTTAAAAAGGTCAGGCCAGTATCCCATACTGATGGTTTCATTGAAAATATCTTTTAAAAACTGACAGATTGCATAGGTCCTTCTGAATTTATACACGGGCTTCAGCGGGGGGGTCATGGATGGCGAATTCTGATTGGTTGTAGTCAGCGAACTTTAAGCCAAATTTCTGCGGCGAAGCTCGATCCTGACAGATCTTCGCAACCTGGGAATGTCATTCATTCCAGCGTTCCCATTGGCCTGCCGTTGCGTGATGTCATGCCGGCTGACATCATCGGTAGTTTGGCTGCTATTGGGCTGCGGATGAATGATGTCATTATCTACTCTTTCTGTCGTAGTCAGGGGATTGTCTCGAAGGGCGCCTCACTCATCAGGGGCATCTCCATTCTCAGGGTTGTCGTTTTCAGGTATTTGTTGGATTTGGCGGGTGTTCTGCATTATTCTTCTTAAATTCGTGGGTAGGAGCGATGCCTCCTGTGTCGTATTCATTGTTGGTTTTCTCTCGGCAATGAGGAGCGCCTCTAGCAGGCGCAGACGTCGAGGGTCGGTGGCTCTCCCGATTATACTTATATTTTGTATAATACTGTCGTGGGAGATGGAAATATTGTGAGTAGCACGGGCGTGGTTCATGATGGCACCCTCCTGGGCGTGGCAGGACCAGGAGGGTGCCATCATGAACCACTCCCGTGCTACTCACAATATTTCCATCTCCCGCGACAGTATTATACAAAATATAAGTATAATCGGGAGAGCCGCCGACCCTCGAGGCTGCGCCTGCTAGAGGCGCTCCTCATTGCCGAGAGAAAATCAACAATGAATACGACGCAGGAGGCATCGCTCCTACCCACGAATTTAAGAAGAATAATGCAGAACACCCGCCAAATCCAACGAATACCTGAAAACGACAACCCTGAGAATGGAGATGCCCCTGATGAGCGAGGCGCCCTTCGAGACAATCCCCCGACTACGACAGAAAGAGTAGATAATGACATCATTCATCCGCAGCCCAATAGCAGCCAAACTACCGATGATGTCAGCCGGCATGACATCACGCAACGGCAGGCCAATGGGAACGCTGGAATGAATGACATTCCCAGGTTGTGAAGATCTGTCAGGATCGAGCTTCGCCGCAGAAATTTGGCTTAAAGTTCGCTGACTACAACCAATCAGAATTCGCCATCCATGACCCCCCCCACGCTGAAGCCCGTGTATAAATTCAGAAGGACCTATGCAATCTGCCAGTCCTCTACTAGCTCCCGCTGGAGAATGACAGAAGAGTCTGTCGAAACGCGTCTATATAAAGAAGCAGAATCCAGATTTTGACTTTTTCCCCCCATGAAATGACAAATATAGGCGAGCTGTTAGCACGCACCTCCACTGAAGAGAAGTCCGCAATAAGGAAAATAGAAAAAGTCTTCTACAAAATAAATGCAGCTGAAGCAGCAATAATATTCAATAATAATAATAATCACTTATTAATTTCGCAATGCCATGGGACACCAGAGTAGATGAGAAAGGGAAAAAATTGATAAGTATTAAGACCTGAAAATCGAAATAAGAAGGATATGGGATATGCCAGTGGAAATTGCACCCATAATCATAGGAACACTAGGGACCATCCCAAGATCCCTGAAAAGGAACCTGGAAAAACTAGATGCTGAAGTAGCTCCAGGACTCATGCAGAAACGTGTGCTATTAGAAACAGCGAACATAGTGAGAAAAGTGATAGACTCCTCAGGAGGCAGGATGCAACCCGGAACCTCACACTGTAAATACCACTCAGTCGAATAGGATGACTGAGATAGAACAAACGAACAAACAAAATAATAATAATAATAATAATAATAATAATAATAATAATAATAATAATAATATAACAATATAACAGCTAAGACGCCTATTGTTAGAGAGTAGATTGCAGAAAAAGGATCCCATTGCTAGCATGAGAGGTCCATCCTTTGATGAAAGGTCTGTCGCATCCGGCAAGAGGGTATCTCATATATATATATATATATATATATATATATATATATATATATATATATATATATATATATATATATATATAGTATTTATTTGAACATATTTCAAATTGGGTTTACAAAACTCGTATGATGTATTTTCCAAAATGTCTGAAGTGCCTAAATTCATTTTTTCTTTTAATTTCAGTGGAGTTGGTTAACATTTGAGTCCATGTTGGATTCCTATTTCCGCTTCTTTTTTCCTGGCACGTGACATTTCATCCTTACAGACAGATGGAAGTCAGGTTGGGGAGGAAGGATCCAGTTTGATAAGGAGAAAATATGCTGATCATATAATGAGAAAACGGATATAAAATGGGATAGGATTAATATCAGAAGGTAATGAACAATATAGGGAGTATGTAAAATTCCAGGATAAAGCTATGGAATAAGCAGGAGTAATTTAGGAAGTTTGGGGGTCGTAATAAACCGTTAAGCAGTAGATGCGTAAGTGAAGTTTAGTGGCGGGAATAATGATTATTTCAGGTGCAACTGCAAGACAGAAGTGAAGATCATAAAGGGAAATGCAGGAAGATGAAAAATGTGATCCAGAACAGGGTGAGAGAGAAAAATAAGCATTGTAATAGATGAAGAAGATGATCAGGACTCCAGAGGACTTGATAACGTTGTTTTACAACTAACTAAATGCAGAGAAAGATTGGTAACCAGGTAATTTAGGAATAAAATGGAAAGCTGATATCTGAAGAGAATGTAGTCCTTGGTCAATATAGAGTTTTTTGAGGAAAGTTGAAGGTAGAAGACAGAAGACAGGAAGATCTAAATGACACAGGACTGGAAAGGATTACTGTGCGTTTGAGACTTGCCTACTGGTAGAAGTTACTGTTAGAGCATTAGGAGGGAAACCTTATGAGGTGCTTGCAAATTGAAATGTATTATGTGTTGGTAGGATCAGAAGGAAGTGCTGCAGCTCTGTACGAACAGTGTTTGAATTGCTGATTAGGGTGTGTAAGGCAACCGTGAGTGAGGGAAAAGTCCCAGAAGAATGGGTGAGAGGAATAAATTTCCTATTTTCTTTTAAAGACGATCGTGATAGAAGGGACTCTAAGGATAATAGTGGTTTAATGCACTAAGTATACATTGGAAAGTTTGTGGAAGTACTTTGATTTTGAATGTAAAACATGAAATGACTGATAGGGAAGAACAGTAAGGGCCCAGATGGATAATAATGTACGTAGCATAAGAGTAATTACGGGAAAGTAAAGAAATGTGGGGGTACTTAGAAGAAGTGATAAAGGGCTCAGCTTATGTGAAGAGATGGCTCAGAGGCTTTTGAGATACCTGGTTCATGAGAAAAGGATTCAGTATGTTAGGTTGGTAAAGAAAGGAAAGATATCCTTGAGTTTGGAGAAAAGAGGAGAGGAAGGCATAGGAAGGCCTTCATAGATAATATGAGGTGTTAGCAAGGAGGAAGCAAAAGATAGAGATGAACGGGGCAGTGTATGGGTGGGGTTCGACTCCCTGCTGGGTGAGCAGTCTGTCTAGGTGTTTAAAGCGGCTCCCCACATAGCGTGAGGTTTCCACACAGGGGACAGGGGTTTATTCTATGTAGCAGCGTAAGTATTAATGTGGAAGTGGTCATTGTTTTGCGGGAGCTAGACTCTGTTTGGGTGTATATGTGTGTGTATATATATATATATATATATATATATATATATATATATATACTATATATATATATATATATATATATATATATATATATATATATATATATATATATATATACTCTACGGCGGTTTATATTTTGCCACCTATATTAAGCAACGTCGGGCATTCATGGACCAAGGCATGCAGTTGGCAACCTCATCCCATAAACACGAAGGTTATTTAAGATTTTCAGGCAATTTCCCTCTCTTGCAATCATAGTTATGCTGCAAGGCAAGGTCGGAATTTGCGGTCTTTAGGTCAAACACTAAATCTTGTGGTGTTCCAGTTTATCTGAGTGTTGGGCTGCGTCCCGCTGAATCTTGCTGGCAGAAGTTCGACTGTGGAGGCGTCGTGCTCAGAAGCGTCCAACTCGCACGCTGGGAGAAAAGCAAAAAGAATCTCGTGTGTGTCAACGAATTCCCTGACATCTTATATAAGAATGTCATCAACGGGATTAAGTGAATATCGACGCAGCAATATTAAATTTAATTGTCCCATTGACATTTCAGCAAAATAAATTACATGGCACGCAAAAAATATTAAGTATATTTCAGCTAGCGGTATCGATGTGGTTAGGCGCAAGAAAGAGGTGAATTCTTAAAAAGCCTAATGAGTAGGGTTTATGAAAGAAGCTGTTGGAAGCATTTTGTTTTACACGATGTTTATCAATCCTCTTAAATGAGGTGTTAAGACAACTCTGGAATATTAGGCGCCTTTGGGGTAGAAAGCTGTTTTAAAACTCTTCATTTTCCGGACAGCGACGACCGCAAGATGGAAAAACAAAAAGGTCAACATTACAGTGTTTGCCTAAAACATTGCTCGTTCAGTCTGCACATTTCGTATGTAAAGTCCAGAATGTATTGCATAAAACTCATGCTCTGAAATAGAAGAGAGAGAGAGAGAGATGAGAGAGAGAGAGAGAGAGAGAGAGACGAGAGAGAGAGAGAGAGAGAGAGAGAGAGAGAGAGAGAGAGAGCTTACGTTGCCTGACTGATAAAGTCTCAAAATCCCCACACTTTTAGGAATATTCCCCGTTAAAAGTGATTCCGCCTCCCCACAAGGGTCGTAAACCGAGCGGATATGAAATTCCATACAGTAAGGAAACGAACTTCCTTCAAAGCGGAAATGGAAGCCAGGCTGTCATGAAGCGAGGCTGTCTGGCAGAGCTTTTGACTTCGTTGAACTGGTACAGAAATATCTTTCTAAATTTCATGCGACGCCAATGTAAGGAGAACATGATTACATACAGACTTGAAAACGAGGCGTGGATATATTATCTCGAGGATTATCTGTGGCAGTAGAGGTAAATCAATTGGAATCAAAGGAGGGTTTGCCCATTCGCCGTTTGTTCCATGTTACTGCTTTCTGACGACCAACGGCTTTTTCGTCCTAGAACAGATCATTTTAAGGCTTTTGTTAGATAATGTTCTGAGAAACTTACGCTTTCAGATTCTTTAACTGAATATAGGATGCGTTCCAGTTTTCATTTTTGTGGGGTCCAGCAGGGTATTCTAAGACGATACGTTCTGGTAGTAATATTTTCTGTTTGTCTTGGTAAGTTTCCTAATCAAGAATACATGTTATACAAAAAGAGGAAATTATATGCCTGATGTCACTCCTATTGCAATATCTTTGTTTATGTAGTAAACTAAAATAAAACTATGAATTATCGTCTTCACATACACAAACACACACACACAACACAAACACACTCACGCGCGCTCATGAGCTACAAACAACAAAGTGAAATTAGCTATAAAATCCCAATCATCAGTAAATAAAAAAAAAAAACCTTATAAGCAAGAAACGTCCAGTGAACTCAACAGAGCCATTTTGTGGAGGAACCTTCTTCCTTATCATGACCCAAGAGGCTCTCAATTTGCGAGTGAAAAGAGCTCTCACTCCTTTGCCGGACGATTCTCCACTTTCGCTTTCACTTTCACTTTCACTTTCACTTTCAATGGCCCCACACAGAGTCACAGTTGTGATGGTCTGCAGTTACGCCAGTTTGGTTGGATAGAAAGGTTTTTTTTATTTTAAATGTTGCCAGTGAACAAACTTCTGCAAAATCTGTACCTTTTTTTCAGGTTTGAACAGAGTAAATGGAATCACGTCATCTTTATAATGGATGATCTTTCTTTCGTTTATTTAGAATCCATCTTGAAAATGCCAGGAACACCAGCACATGAAGCTGGATGAAACTGTTAAGGTTTAGTGTCTGTGAGTCATTCGCTTCCATCTTTTATGCTCTCTCTTTTCTTCCTCGTTGAATCGGACCATCCAGGTGACCTTGAAGTCTGCCTTTTTGGATAAGGATTAACTGAGTGTATACAATAAAAGGAAAAACAGGACTCGCACGTTGGGGTCAAAAGAAAGAGCATTCTCTGTCTTTTTCTCAATTGCTGATACGATTGTCGTTTCACAAACAGAACATGTAAAGGAGCTGACGGAATTTGAATGTTAATTTTCTTTGCAGGTCAGATGCAGAAGAAATATTTGAATTTGATCTTTTTATATTGTCAGGAAAGGAGAATTGAATGAGATCATACATTACGGGAATATATGGTAATTTTATTAGGCATAACGAACCTCGTAGCGTTAAAAGGTGAAATTGAAAACTGGCTGACCTGGAACGATTAGAAATAATGTCCTTTTCCCATAGCAATGTAAAGCATAATGAGTTAAATTAGCTCCGTGTGATTACTGAATATTCAAAGTTTTCTCGCGACAAAATGCGTAAATGCAACGAACGAAAGCTCATTCCAGAGTAGACGACAGCAGTTCGAGTTGCAGATTAACTCTTTTGCAAGGAAATGGTGGTAGTCCAGTCGCTAGTTTAATAGACATTTTGCTAAAGGTAACTTGTCAATAGATTTTTATAGACAGAATCGTGAAGACAAAATTGGCTGGATTCATTTCATTTCCTTCTGACGAGGAAAGCTTATTCCGCATTCAACTGTATATGAATATGAGACACCTTCTATAGCGAGGGTCGAGACCACATGTCCCGACCAGTTCTTCATTGGGGGGTGGGTAAAGCACTCGGCTAGCGCGCTGTTGAGCCCAGCGTTCGACTCTCCGACCGGCCAATGAAGAATTAGAGGAATTTATTTCTGGTGATAGAAATTCATTTCTTGCTATAATGTGGTTCGGATTCCACAATAAGCTGTAGGTCCCGTTGCTAGGTAACCAATTGGTGCTTAGCCACGTAAAATAAGTCTAACCCTTCGGGCTAGCCTAGGAGAGCTGCTAATCAGCCCAGTGGTCTGGTTAAACTAAGATATACTTATCAATATGAGACACCTTCTATAGCGAGGGTCGAGACCACATGTCCCGACCACAATGAGGCCACACACTCGGCTGCATTGCTTCACAGCGTTTATAGCAGCACCTGTCGTTTCTAGGTCAGAGACTTAATTTTACGACGGTAGAAAGTAACAGCTTAATTAGAAGGATTTGAGATTCTCAGAACATGCACTCGAGCTTTAATCGGAAAATTTGTAAAAGGTTAATTAAGGAGGTTCTTCCATTTGTACTGCAATGCAAGGCCCACAACCTTCCAATAAGCTTCCAGAGGTTAGCTCCTGGACGAAGTTCCTAGAATTTTGTAGGCTCGAATTTCCACGAGATTTCTAGTTGGTTTCTAGTTACAGGATAAAGTAAATTTCTGTCGAAGTGTGAAGGTTTGTCACGATTTTCATTGTTCTTCGGAGGTAAATGTAACTTGCAGCAGGCGGGAGCCGGTTTTTTCTTTTTTGTGGAAGCAGCGATGATACGACATGCAGCAAGCCAAAGAGTCAGAAGCGAAGTGGTCCTAGTGTGTGTCCTTTTTCGCGTTCACCCTTGACTTTATTGCGGCTCCTCTTGGGACTCACACTGAGGCGAGGACACGACAGTATTACAGAACGCTGGAAGAACTAAATAAAAGGATTAACACATGCAAAATAAAAGGAACTAATTCATAATGTTAGTAAACAAATATCAGTGAGGCAAGAAACGTACATCAAATCCTGATCATAATTGTGTATGGAAATTCTCACAGCGGCTCTCATCACGTTGATGGATAAATGAGAAGTCTCTCTCACAAGGGTCTGTCGATCATTCCTTTTGACACCATTTCAAAGGAGATGACCACTCTTTATCCTCTAGACACGCACACACACACACACACACACATATATATATATATATATATATATATATATATATATATATATATATATTGTGTGTGTATTTAAATATAGACAAATGTTGTTACATGGTTTTTTTTTGTTGACCAACTTCTTATTAGCCAGACAATATTTTCTGAATCTTCTACGTTCTTCCAAATTTAATTGATGGATGAAAAACGAAGTTCCATTCACTGACAAACACAACGCCACAGGTGTTCCGTCACTCGTCGTCACCTCTTCAAAGTGTATAATCTTGGCATGTTGTTGTTGTTTTAGATTTAGCTGGCCTTGTGCCAGCACGGGCTCTTGCTCCTAGAGCAGCCCGTAACTCTATGTTGAGGATGAGTCTGTGAGATGGGTAGGTTAGATGAAAAATTTATGATGATGCATGAAAGTGATTTTGGTGGGGGAATCTTGACATAACGCCCTGTTGGTTTTGTTACAGCGTGCGGACGGATATGTAGCGTCCAAAACAATAGCTAGAAGCGGATAGATCAGTCCCATGGAAGCAGACGCTCTGCAGTGAACAACGACAATAACTCTTAAATCACGGATTCTCATCCCCTCCCCCCACCCTTGCCATCCCCCTTATCCCCGTCATCCATACCATTCTGTTTTAGTTTTCTGTATAGTTCCTCGTTGGGCGAGTGGATTCGTTCTCAGCTAGCACTCTGCTGGCCGGGAGTTCGAATCTCCGAACGGCCAATGAAGAATAAGAGGAATTTATTTCTGGTGATAGAAATTCATTTCTTGCTATAATGTGGTTCGGATTCCACAATAAGCTGTAGGTCCCGTTGCTAGGTAACCACTTGGTTCTTATGCCACGTAAAATAAATCTAATCCTTCGGGCCAGCCCTCTCTAGGAGAGCTGTTAATCAGCTCAGTGGTCTGGTTAAACTAGATATACTTTTTTTTTTTTTAGTTTTCTGTAAAAGAAAACAACTGTGTTGGCTTTGTCTGTCCGTCCGCACTTTCTCTTTCCGCCCTCAGATCTTATAAACTTCTGAGGCTAGAGGGCTGCAAATTGGTATGTTGATCATCCACCCTCCAATCATCAAACATACCAAATTGCAGCCCTCTCGCCTCAGTAGTTTTTATTTTATTTAAGGTTAAATTAGCCATAATCTTGCCTCTGGCAACTATACAGGACGGGCCACCACCGGGCCGCGGTAAAAGTTTCATGGGCCGCGGCTCATAAAGCATTATACTGTGACTACCTTGATTATACGCTGTAGAGAAAACTTGATTGTGCCAAAGAAACTCCGGCGCATTTCTCGCTAGTTACTGTTGCCCTCACAACCAGAACGCGTGATTTGTGTTTTCATTATTTTTGTATGAGGAAAATTGTTTTTATTATACATTTTATTGTATTGTCACTCTAATCATTGTATATTGATCAAAAACTGTTTTATTGTACTGACTGTTATTGTAATATGATTTACTGTATGATTCTTGTTTTCATCACTACATATCCGTCCGCACACTGACAAAACCTCAGGCTAATACCCCGTGATACCATATAGAGTTACGGGCTGCTTGAGGAGCAAGAGCCCGTGTGCTGCACAAGACCAGCTAAATCTAAAACAACAAACAACCGTGAAGAGGTCACGACGAGTGGCGGAACAGCTGTGGTGGTGGTGTTGTGTCCCCAGTGAATGGAACTCAGAGATAATCTTCGTTTCTTTAGCCATCAACTCAGTTTGGAAGAATGCAGAAGAGTCAGAAAATATTATCTAACTAATAAGAGGATGATCAGCAATGAAAAAGCCATAGAATTCAGTGAAATATGCACACAAGAAAAACTTTTCTTCAAAAACATATGCATACATATACATATATATAATTATATATATGTGCAGCTGATTTATCCCGTGGAAAGCAGTCTCTTGATAGAAGAGTAAAACCAGTGCTTGTACATAAAAACATCTTTTATTCAGTTATGACGACCGGTTTCGGAGCAATTGTCTCCATCATCAGGTCTGACAACATATATATATATATATATATATATATATATATATATATATATATATATATATATATATATATATATATATATATATGTATATATATATATATATGAAATTTTTCATCACACCGTGATCTATATACAATCATGAAGCTACAAATGTCGCTTAATATCAAATTCACACTACCTCGGAATATCTCCGATGGAGAATTGTCGCCGAAAGGGAATTTATATAAGTGATAAATGAATTGGTATCGTCGGGACACGAACCCTTGACACAAAACCTATTCAGCGACTCCAGTAGACGCTACCCACTGAGCGGGTAGCGTCTACTGGAGTCGCTGAATAGGTTTCGTGTCAATGGTTCGTGTCCCGACGATACCAATTCATTTATCACTTATATAAATTCCCCTTCGGCGACAATTCTTCATCGGAGATATTCCCGAGGTAGCGTTAATTTGATATTAAGCGACATTTGTAGCTTCATGATTGTAATATATATACATATATATATATATATAGAAATCATCAACACACAATCACGTGTGGAACAGAAATAAATTTCTGACTCACGTCGGGATCGAACCCAGGTCTCTCAGGTGGAAAGCAAGGGCGTTACCCACTGGGCCATACAAGTCTAAAAGAAGTTGGAACCTGAGAGCAACTGCACCCAAGGAATTACCTGGGCAAGCTAACTGCTTGCATACCAGCGAGTTTTCCCCCAACTTCCCGACTCAGCAATGACCCAATAGACAACATTTCATTCGAATTATCCCTTCTGAGTGAATAAGATAGAAATCATCAACACACAATCACGTGTGGAACAGAAATAAATTTCTGACTCACGTTGGGATCGAACCCAGGTCTCTCAGGTGGAAAGCAAGGGCGTTACCCACTGGGCCATACAAGTCTAAAAGAAGTTGGAACCTGAGAGCAACTGCACCCAAGGTCATTGCTGAGTCGGGAAGTTGGGGAAAACTCGCTGGTATGCAAGCAGTTAGCTTGCCCGGGTAATTCCTTGGGTGCAGTTGCTCTCAGGTTCCAACTTCTTTTAGACTTGTATGGCCCAGTGGGTAACGCCCTTGCTTTCCACCTGAGAGACCTGGGTTCGATCCCGACGTGAGTCAGAAATTTATTTCTGTTCCACACGTGATTGTGTGTTGATGATTTCTATCTTATTCACTCAGAAGGGATAATTCGAATGAAATGTTGTCTATTGGGTCATTGCTGAGTCGGGAAGTTGGGGAAAACTCGCTGGTATGCAAGCAGTTAGCTTGCCCAGGTAATTCCTTGGGTGCAGTTGCTCTCAGGTTCCAACTTCTTTTAGACTTGTATGGCCCAGTGGGTAACGCCCTTGCTTTCCACCTGAGAGACCTGGGTTCGATCCGCGACGTGAGTCAGAAATTTATATATATATATATATATATACACAATATATATATATATATATATATATATATATATATATATATATATATATATATATATATATATATATACTATATATATATATACAATATATATATATAATATATATATATATATATATACAATATATATATCAATATATAT
>JANJGK010009462.1:0-21332 GCA_039081455.1 Macrobrachium rosenbergii
TATCAAATCGTAATTATCATTCGTCTCCGTAATTACATTATTTACACTTTTCTTATCCACTGACCAAAATGGGATTAAACTTTCGAGTTCTGTCAAACACAACCTTTCTTTTTTTTTTTTTTTAATGGGGGATAATTGTTTTGGTGGTATCACATCGTTAAAGAACTTTCGTTTTATTTCCTAAACTATCGTCTTTTTATATTTTATTGCTTTCGAAGCAAAGAACCTTTCGAGACGGAAGGAGAAAATGTTTATCTTTTGTCTTTCACTTTCTATTTAGGAAAGCTTTTAACAGAGGAGAAATGTACGACACGTTTTCATTCCACACTGAAATTTCCAAGTCATTGACTTCCTTTTAATCTTTGATTCTGTTCCAACGCTTGTATCACTTTCTTTTGCTTTCTTTTTTTGGAAAGCTTTCAACAAAGGAGATATATATACGACACATTTCCAAGCGGTAATTCATTTCACTTTGAAATTCCAAAGTTATTTACTCTCTTCTGATATTTCTCTCTCCAGCGTTCGTTTCACGAAGACACAAAATGAATTCGCCTCACATCTATCAGCCGTTTTTCATCATCATCGCTTTCACATCCAACATATTTCTTTTTGCTTTCTGGTTGCAATTGCTATGCAAATGACTCCACAAAATCTGGTCAGTTCCAATTTTCAACTAGGATAAATTCCTATCGTTTCACGCCACGCATGCAGGTTAACACAATAATTTTTTGAACCTTTAGTTCAAAATAGATTCTGAATTTCATAGTATATAAAAAATCTGATATGGATTGTAAACTGAAATATTAGTATTTTCTCTTTATAATACCTGGAACTTATTAAATTACTAATAATATTTTCCTTTTTGTTTAAAAAACCTCTTAGATTATCTTTTATATGAAGCACTGTTCATAACTGCAATTTAGTTTCCATTTGACAAACATTTTTTTCCTCTAAAAACTTATTTATTTTGCCCAAGTCAAGTTTGATTTACTTCTTATTTTTCCAAACTAAAGTGATGCAACAGTTTTCTTGCGCTCTCTCAACGAAAGTTGACCCATGGTAACTTATTCCCCCTTTTGCAGATGAAGTCTTGATTTTATACATATCGGATTCAAAAAAGGGAAATCAGATCCCTATTATTTAAGTTAGTCTGAAGTGAAATAAAGATTATTTATTTATTTCGATTGTCTTTTAGTTCATATTTTTCTGCGACTCTCTCTGATCAATTTCGATTGTCTTCTGGCAACATAAAGTTTATACTTAGTCTCCAAGTCCAGAGGTTTACCCCAGCAATCCGTGAGACCAAAATCTCAGTTCGAAAAGGCCCGGTGGTCACCCTCCACTTGACTCTTATTAGCCTAGACATTCCACGAACGTAAACAAACCAAACCGTACGTTATCTGAGGTCTCCTTCAGTAGTGGTCCAGGACGTGGGGCTCCACAGTCGTGAGGCTGCAGACCTTGGGTCACTTTCCACTTGGTTCTTACTCGCCTCGAGGTCCCAACGAATGTAAACAAACCAACCCGTATTATCTGAGGTCTCCTTCAGTCGTAGTCCACGAATGTAAACAAACCATACTTTTATCTGAGGTCTCCTTCAATGGTGGCCGACGAATGTAAACAAACCAACCCGTACATTATCTGAGGTCTCCTTCAGTCGCAGTCCACGAATGTAAACAAACCAACCCGTACGTTATCTGAGGTGTCCTTCAATCGTAGTCCAGGACGTGGGGCTCCACTGTCGTGAGGCTGCAGATCCTGTCGTAAAGAGTGGCCATCGGCAGCCTCTCCTGGGGGTTCTTTGACCAGCAGGAGAGCATGATGCGGTACATATCCGGAGGACACCGCTCAGGGCAGCTCAGCATCCTTCCCGCCGTAATTTGAGTGATGACCTTTGCGTGTTCAGACAGAGAAAGAGAGATAGAAAGAGAGCATGTATCAGTTTAGAAGACCTTATATATTCCACGACTACATCTAACAATGCTTGGTTTTTAACAACGAAGACACACGGGGCAGCCCAGCTATGGTCCTGATCGAGCCCAGGCACGAAGGAGAAGGTTGGTTGGGGGCTTAACAACGAAGCGGACGAACGGTTATACAAGCTAGGAAGAAAATAAACAGAAGCAGGAGGAAAATTCCAGAGTTTAGCAGTAGATGAAAAGAGATAGTGAATAGAGTCACATGCATATATCTGGGAAGAGGTTGCCAGTCGGGTATTATAGGGTCGCCGGAGAGGTAGCATAGAGTACTAAATCACAAAACACACACACACACACACACACAAATAAACAAAGCATCTATTTGGAAACTCTTACCTCTTGGTTCGTATAGCCGTACCAGGGCTGTTTTCCGCCCGTGAAAATCTCCCACAGAACGACACCAAAACTCCAGATGTCAGACTCGATGGTGAAGCGTCTGTACAGGATGCTCTCAGGAGGCATCCATCTCACTGGGAGCAGAGTTCGACCTCCGAACTGCAAAGAGGAAGAAAAAGAAGTAAAATAAACAGAGTTTGCTAGATATGAAAGTAGATGAGAAAACAAGCTGATTGATGCAAAAGTGACAGGAGTGGCTGGAGATACACCTAATCATTATCTAATTGAAGGTGCAAAGAAGAAGGAGAAAAAATAAACAGAGTTTATTGGGTTTATTAGGTTATATCAGCGAAGAAGGGAGAACAAGTCGATGGAGGCAGTAGTGAGAGCAGTGGGTGGAGGTATATCTGATCATTATTAAGTTCAAACACAAATTGATGTTAGAGAATATAGAAAAAAACTAGTGCAAAATACCTGTGTCTTATCAAAAACAGTATATAATATATAAAAAATTAAACAGTTTGCTAGATAACTTGAAAGTAGATGAGAGAACAAGTTGATGTATGGAATGGTGAGAGGAGCTGGATGTACATCTGATCACTATCAAGTTGAATGTAATGATGTTGAAATAGACTGAAGTTAGAGAGAAATACAAAAACACTGTAGTAAAATAGTCGAGGCTTATTTAAAATAGTATCGTAATATATATTTCAGCCTATATGGCAAGCATCATTCAGAATTACAAGGCCATGTTAAAGTTAGAGCATATTACATTCTTAATAAAAACGAACCTGAATCCAGCAGACATCCCAGTCTGCTCTCTCTCTCTCTCTCTCTCTCTCTCTCTCCATACTATCAGTATTACAACGCCATGGTAATGTACGAGTTTATTACACTTAATAAAAGGTGAACCTGAATCCAATAGATATCCCAGTCTGCTCTCTCTCTCTCTCTCTCTCCTCTCTCTCTCTCTCTCTCTCTCTCCCCTCACGGCATTTCTATTGAAAGCCAATAAATACATCTTTCTCGTTACTAATAAACCTCTGTGGTCGAAATTAAGCTCTCCACTCGAGAACAATGAAGGCGGGTAATCTCCTTTAATGAGAAGTAATGACTCACACGAGAAGTGCAATAAAACTGTAGTCCTTTCTCCCTCCCCCACTCTACCATTCCTCCTCCTCCTCCTCCTCCTCCTCCTCCTCCTCCTCCTCCTCCTCCTCCTCCTCCTCCTCCTCCTCCTCCTCCTCCTCCTCCTCCTCCTCCTCCTCCTCCTATGACCAATCCCTTCCAATCCTACCCCCGGCCTCAATCCTCAATCACAGGGACAACCCTAACAATTCCCATTATATTCCAGCATACACTTTCTTTTGCCAGGAACCAGTGATGAAAAGGCTATTTCTTTGTAAGCTGGGGTTTACGCCGTCCAGTTTGCTATTATATTTTTCTTCTTCTTCTTATTTTTCTTCTGAGTTTTATATAGTCATTTGTTCGTCAGTCTCTCTAGAAGAATATTTAGCAAGAAGAGGACTTTACTGAACACGTCCAAGACGAAGATAAAAGATGTCTTGTTATCGTGACTTATTTTTGGTTATTTTTATCAATTCTGAGCGTCTCTGTACGTCGGTTGGCCGAGTTCAAAGGCCACACTAGGCCTCTTGCTTCTTTTCACATTTAGGAGGCTTTTGGAGATTTGGAGAGCTAACTATGCTGGCATAAGGGCAACTTAATCTGAAACAACCACCACCAAACTAATTCTGAATTTTTTAGTTTTCTGTAAAAGAAAACTGTTGTGCCGTCTTTATCTGTCCGCCCGCACTTTACTCTGTCCGCACTTTTGTCTGTCCGCATTTTTTTCTGTCTGCACTTTTTCCGTCCGTCCTCAGATCTTAAAAAACTACCGAAGCTAGAGGGCTGCAAATTGGTATGTTGATCATTCACCCTCAATTCATCATACATACCGAATTGCAGCCCTCTAGCCTCAGAAATTTTCATTTTATTTAAGGTTAAAGTTAGCCATGATCGTCGTATGGCAACGCTATAGGACAGGTCACCACCGGGCCGTGGTTAAAGTTTCTTAATTCGGAGCGTCTCTCGTAGGTTGGGCCGAGTCTGAAGGCCACACCAAGCTTCTTCCTTACTTCCAAACTTAATTTTAACCAACCACCACCAAACTAATTAGGAGTTTTTGTTTATTTTCATCAATTCGAAGCGTCTTTGTGGGTTGGTAGGACCGAGTCTAATGTACACACCAGGCCTCTTACTTCTTTTCACACCTAGGAAACCTTTGGAGAAGCACCTGTGCTGGCATAAGGCCAGATTAATCTGAACCAACCACCATCATACTAAGTCGTTAACAAATGACAGGTTTTTCGTCGTCCGTACGTCTTCCAGAAACACTGAGAAACACCCACGGACTTCCTAGACCTTGAGAAATACCTAGACTCGAGTGCAAGGGACAGACCAGCGTGAGGAAAACTTATTAAAAAATGGACGAGAGACGTTGTCCTTTTTTCACGAAGTGGCGAGTCTCCGCACACAGGCTAAATTCTGCCTAACGAGAACCTTCCATCATTAGTAAGTACTTTCCAGGAATTAATTCTGCGGAGTGGGAAGGATTACCCGGCTCGTCGTGTTCGTCTTAATGTAAAATGTTTCTACTTGGGGAGTGGGAGAAAGTCTATAGCTGGGAAATCTTACGAGGAAATGAAAATGAAATACTCTGATTAAGTATTTCTTTCTAGCTTATGAGAGGTGAAGAAATATGGTATTCGTCTGGTGACTCGGATGTATTGAGAGAGAGAGAGAGAGAGAGAGAGAGAGAGAGAGAGAGAGAGAGACTACAAGAAATATTCAACATTCATATAATTCTTGCTCAAAGAAACAGCTGTTTTAACACACACACACACAGAGAGAGAGAGAGAGAGAGAGAGAGAGAGAGAGAGAGATACAATTCACAGGAAAGGAAATAACGACATACAAAGACTACAAAAAATATTCAAACAGAGAGAGAGAGAGAGAGAGAGAGAGAGAGAGAGATACAATTCACAGGAAAAGAAATAACGACATACAAAGACTACAAAAAATATTCAACATTCATATAATTCTTGCTCCAAGAAACAGCTGTCTTAACACCAAGTTAACCAATCTGCATTATCACCCCTTCAGGCAAGGAAGGAAAAAAAAAAGACCTTTAATAAAAGATAAATATAAAAATCCTCAGATACGAACCTGATAGTAGTCGTTGGTGTAGACATCTCGGGACATTCCGAAATCGCCTATTTTCACGACCAAATTGGCACCGACCAGGCAATTTCTCGTGGCAAGGTCCCGGTGAACATAGTGCTGGGGGGGGGAAGACAGAATGATTTTATTATGCAGTCGAGGGAATACTTTATGACTGGGGAGATTTATATGTATGTATGTATGTATGTATGTATGTATGTATGTATATATATACCTATATATATACATTTATATGTCTATATATGTATGTATGTATGTATGTATGTATGTATGTATGTATGTATGTATGTATGTATATATATACATTTATATGTCTATATATATATATATATATATATATATATACCTATATATATATACCTATATATATATACATTTATATGTCTATATAAATATATATATATATATATATATATATATATATACAAATACGCTCTGTTGTTATTCACCTTAATGACTAAATACTTGAATGCTTCTGCTTTTTAAAACATAATCTTACATTCGTATTCAGATCACCTAGCACAACTACCATCTTCACCTTCCAACCTAGCCCATCATAAAACTCACATTTCCCTTGAAAATTCTTTTCAATCTAATATATTTTGGTTACCTGTGCCCAAAACTCCACTACTAAACCTTAATTAACCCTTTACTCACCTGCGACGCCAAGTATTTCATGCCCGCAGCTATCTGCAGCGCCACCTGCAGGCAATCCATGACGGAGAGGGGCTCTGAGGCCGCGGGTTCCTCGCCAGACAGGAGGGCTACGTCCTCGTTGTGGCTCCTGAAGAAGAAGAGTTGAGCTGAGTTGAATATAGAATTTAGGCCCAATGCCAAACACTGGGACCCATGAGTTTGATCTATTCTCCCTTCGCCCGTTTCCAGCATCTGTTTGGCTTTAATCACTGTGCATTCCTACACTGACTGGGCTTAAAATGAACCATTATTTCCCAAATGCAAAATATTTTCCCCATTTGCAGTATCTGCAAAATCAGTTTTGTATTTTTGCAGATACTGCAGTGTTCCATTTTAGGGCAGTATTGCTCCCGTCACATTTATAGCAAAATCTTCCACCAGACTAGGCAGCTTTTCAATACACCAAGAAACAAACTTCCGGTTTCTCGACCAGTAACCAATGACTCCTGGTTTTATCCAAAGCATTCGAGTCTATATTCTGGTATTTAATTAGTTTTTTAATCTGCTGGTCAAAATCTAGTTATCTTATAGACTGGATAATTAAATAAAACTTGTGTCTACCTAGGAAACACAATAACACCAATATAACTCACAGTACAGATTGCTTAAAGTACCCTTGTCTCAAAATCTGTACAAAATCTATACATTTCACACACCCAATAGTCTGGTATCTAATTAGAATTTTCAATCAGCTGGTCAAGCTCCAATCAACTTACAGTATGGATAAATAAATGAAACATATGTCTAATGGCCTAGGAAACACAATAACACCAATATACCTCACAGTACAGGTTGCTAACAGTACCCCTGTCTCAAAATCTGCATAATATCTATATATTTCACAAACCCATCGAATCAACCTACAGTATGGATAATTGAATAAAACGTATGTCTATTGGCCTAGGAAACGCAATAACACCAGTATCACTAATGATGTAGCTCCCTCACAGTACCCTTGTTTCAGAATCTGTGCATTTTCGATACATTTCACACACCCTAAGGGGTATACACGTGACCAAACAGCAATTAAGGCGACCTGTCATCCGTACTAAATCTGTGGGAGGTCAGTTTATACTCGGATAAATCAAGCCACGATCTGTAAACGGGAAATTAATGTCTTTGGTCAGTCAAGGGTGTGTACCTGCTGTGATCATTGAAATGGACACCATCTCATAATTTGCCAGGTATGGGTGTTGCTCAACCGTATGGTGACAGAGACAAAGTAATGGATTAGGAAATTAGTATTCAATAAGTGTTCAGTCAGGAGATGCTACTGATATATATATATATATATATATATATATATATATACATATATATACAAATTAAATCACAATTAAACTAAATATCCATTTCAGTACAGTAGACTTTATCTGAATTCTGATCAGGAAGGCGTTACCACTCACAAAGTATTATATTGCATGACAGTTGCAAAAATCAACAATAGCAACAACCTTTTCATTACAGAAATAAGCAACTACGACAACCAAAACAAAAGCATAGAAGATCAGGGACCTCCAGGAACCTTCCTCCAACACCAACCTTACCTGAGGTAATTATTGAGGTCCCCATGTTCCATATATTCGAAGACCATGAGGAGCGGGTCCGAATTGTAGCAGACGCCGTAGAAACTCACTATGTTCTTGTGGAGGAGATTGTTGAGCAGTTCCACCTCCCTCTCCAGTTCCTGACGGGCCTCCGGCCCCACGCTCTTCAGGGTTTTGACCTGAAGGAGGAGAGAGAGAGAGAGATAGAGAGAATGAGAGGGGAAAGTGGCAGGTCTTTCGTTTGGGTTGTGTGTGGCTAAAATGAACCATGATTTGCCAGTCTCTGATGTTTGGAGTGGACAATGGATTTGGGATCGATTCCGCGCTGTCATGAGCCTATATGAGAGAGAGAGAGAGAGAGAGAGAGAGAGAGAGAGAGAGAGAGAGACAGAGAGAGAGACGTCTTTCTTTTGGGTTGCGTATGCTTAAAATGAGACATGATTTCCGAATCTCGGAGAAAGTCTTTGGGATACGACACACACCTCAGATGAACTATGATTGGCTAACTGATATTGCCAAATCTAAGAAAGTTATTTTGACCTTCTGCGTAACTCATTGTTGTTTTGTGTAGAGAGAGAGAGAGAGAGAGAGAGAGAGAGAGAGAGAGAGAGGGAGAGAGAAGAAAGTCCAATGACTGACGGAAAAATGACGCCAACAAACTTGGTCACGTATGGCAAGGCAAAAAGAATTCCTGGAGAACGATTGTAGAAACAGATTGCCAAGGGCCAGTGGGAGGAGAGGGACTGGAATACTTGATGGCCATCAGAGAAAGGAGTTGAGGGGAGTATAAAAGAAGAGAAAACCATGGATTTAAGGGACTACTTGACGAACACAACCGTCTCTCTTCATCAGGCAAGAATGCTGACGAATGTAGTCTGTGAGGACATTTCCTAAAGACAATTCTAGGTTTTGTTTGTACGAAAATATTTAGTGATTTGTTTTTTTTCTGTGGAAGGGACCATTCAGAATACTAATAGAGGATTTTACTGAACAGCATTAGCTCCTAATCTACTGTTGATGAATATTGCTTAAATTTTCAACAGTAAGTTAGGAGCTACTGTTGATAATTTAAGCCATAAATATAGCTAAATATAAATAAATACAGCTGAAATTTTAATTTTAATTGAATCTGCAAATGTAAAACCACATCACTGCAGGGATATCTAACGAATTGTTTTCGCCATGGGACAAAAATAATCTTAGAACGGACCAATAAGAATACAATTGAGGTTTTTAATTGAGAAAGCTTTAAACCTACTGTTGATAGAGAGACGTAAATCATTACTCTAAAAAAAAAAACCTGCAATGAAAAAACCCACATCTGTCAGAATCTACAACGATACGCAACTCGTTCCCTGCATCTTGTTATTCCGAAAAACTTATGAGCTGGAGGAATAATATGAAGAGGAGAAAACGCAGCAGAAAGAGGGAAAGGATGAAAGAGAAAGAAAGGGAAAAGATGGTCATCGAATGGGGAAGAGGAAGAAGGAGGAAAAGAAGGAAAAGATAAGAACGGGGTTGTAAAGGAAACATAAGAGTCTAACAGACTATTCCTGCAAAATACTTTCCCCATCGCGGCGACCCTGATGGCTTCCTCGTTTTTGGAAAATTTCCACTAATTCCACTTTCTTTTCTCTTTCACTCGTTTTCTCTGTTGGTTGTGCAGAGTTCAGAGGTCCAAGCCAGGGCTCTTATGCCCTGCAATACTTTACTTTAACGTACAGTTTTAATTTTTTTTTTTTTGTACAGGATTATTGCAAATTTACACAAATTCCACTTTCTTTGTCTAGACAGAGATAAGAGAAAGTTTGTCTAGATAAGTCTGTCTGGACAGAGATGAAGGAAAGTTTGTCTGGACAAAGATAAACGAAAGTTTGTCTAGATAAGTCTGTCTGGACAGAGATGAAGGAAAGTTTGTCTGGACAAAGATAAACGAAAGTTTTTCTAGACAAGTCTGTCTGGAGAGAGTAATGGAAAGTTTGTCTGAACAGAGATAAAGAAAATTTGTCTGGACAGAGATGAAGGAAAATTTGTTTGGACAAGTCTGCCTAGACAAGTTTGTCTAAACAGATAATAAGGAAAGTCTGTCTGGACATAGATAAAGGAGAGTCTGTCTGGACATAGATAAAGGAGAGTCTGTCTGGACAGGTATAAAGAAAAGTCTGTCTGGACAAAGACAGAGGAAAGTTTGTCAGGACATAGATAAAGGAAAGTCTGTCTGGACAGGTATAAAGAAAAGTCTGTCTGGACAAAGATAGAAGAAAGTTTGTCAGGACAGAGATAAAGGAATGTTTGTCAAGACAGAGATAAAGGAATGTTTGTCTAGACAGGACTACTGTCTATAATAAACTGTCTAAACAAGAGGAAAGAAGTGTAACTTACTGCGACCTGCGTAGTCCTTCCCCAGCCTTCTTCCAAGATGCCGAGGTAGACCCTGCCAAAAGCCCCTTCGCCGAGCTCTGACACAAATTTCACCTTATCTCTGGGAATGACACGAGCCTGACAGAGGAGAATTGATTGAGATGTTTAGTAAAATAATAAATAAAAATATGTTGCATACTGGGATAAGTACTTGACCAATTTTTTTGGCATATGGCCCAATACTGATTTTTGATGGGATACTTGTAAGAGCATGCCCACACTGACTCAAGGCCAGCTCATTTTTAAAGAATTTGGTGTAAATTAACTTAAATAAATTTAATTTACCATTAAATTCTTTATATATATATATATATATATATATATATATATATATATATATATATATATTATATATATTGCTATAACAAAAGCAGCAAAAATGAACAACAATCTAGTACAGTATACCAAAGTCTGTAAGACATGATATGAAATTTCCAAAGCGTAACCTACTCCACAACTCCCGTTACCACTGCTCGGCACTTCCCCTCATCTGAGGTTTCATTTATCTATTTCACAACTCACAACTGCTGTCACCACTAGGAGTCCTCTAACTCACCTGAGGTTTGGACGGAGTAATGGCGGTGCCGTTGCCGATGTACTCGGGGTTTTCGACCAGCCTGTCAGCACTGAGAGGCATCAGCTCGTGCGCCTGAAGCCCCTCCGTCTTCTTCTGGCAGTCGTCGTCCCTGCACAGGCACCCACTGCTTCTATTACTACCTCCTCATTCCACAAGGGTGGGGGAAAAGTATGGGGAGGGGACGGCAAGTATGCAGGGGTAAAGGTGATGGGAGGGTTGCCTTGAGAGGGGCTGGGCAGTTGGTGATCTTAGTTAAATTATTTTTTGTATGTTGGGTTGACAGGAAGGTTGAACATAATGGGATTCAAGAACATCAATGTAGAGTTGTGGTATGAAGGTTATGTAGGGTTGACAGGAAGGCTGAATATAGTAGGCTTTAAGAGCACCAGTGTTGTATGTAGGCTATGTAGGGTTGATGGGAGAGTCTGACAATATAGGGTTTAAGAGCATAAGTGTAGATCTGTGGCATGTAGCTCATGCTGGGTTGACAGGAAGGTTGAGCACAATAGGGTTTAAGAGCATCACTGTAAATTTGTGGTATGTAGGCTATGTAGGGTTGACAGAAGAGTTGAGTATATGAGGATTTAAGAGCATAATTGTAAATTTGTGGTATGTGGCTTATGTATGGTTGAAGGGAGGATTGAGCATAATAGGATTTAAGAGCATCAGTGTAGAGTTGTGGTATGTACGTTATGTAGGCTTGACAGAATGGTTGAACGTGATTGGATTTAAGAGCGTAAGTGTAGTAAGAAGGATATTTAGGCCCCCAGCAGGACTTGAAAACAAGACAATGACGACAGGATGGGTAATGTTATTGGGAAAGTTATATGCAGTATGTAGGATTGATGAGTGAATTCATTAAAATAGGGTTTAAGAGCATCAAAGTAGTACGAGAAAGGGCATTTGGGTTCTTTGTAGGACATGAAGTAAGGACAGGATCCATAGCAGGACACTGGGGCATAATAGGACTTAGGGGCATCAATAGAGTAGGAGGAAGGACATTTGGGTTCTTAGTAGGACGTTAGGTAGGGAGAGCATCCTTAGCAGGACACTGGGGAAGGACATTGACAATTTATAAATATATATATATGCAAATCAGCTAACTGTAAATTCCTGAGCTGGGAATATTGTGGAAGGACAAATGTCCCTCTGTGTCCCCAGAGGCGATTTAAAAGACTTCTGTCAGGTTCTTGACAGGCAATTGGTACTAACACATGAACAACAAGAGAGAACTATTATTCAAATCTAATGTAAGAGTGAAAAGACTTAATGTTTATGAGAAAAAAACTGAAAGATGAATAAACAGGAAAATGATCGAGGAATTAAGTGAGTAATGACAAAATAAGTTTGTCCAAATCGGATGAAATTCAGAGAACAGAATGCAAGGAGACTTATAACCAACGAAAGAAAATGATGTTGAACAGGAAGAACATGAAACGGAAAATAAGATAAAATAAAAACGGCGATAGCCTAGTAAAACTTAATTCAAAAAAAGAATGGAAAAATAGGTATTTAAATTAAAGGACACTACTGGAACATATCTCAACAAAGGAACAGAGAGAGGAAAGGGAAGCAAATTCAAAGTAATAACTCGAAATGACAGACATAATTGACGTCAATTTTCTCCGTTTTCCATATGCATATGAAGTGCGGATTTTATTTTCCTAAAAAAAAGTCCTTTTTCTTCTTTATGTGGTATGGAATAAGAATAACACTCGAGAATTTAAGAAAGGAACACATTCATATTCTTGAACCCCAATGAAAATTCTTATGACTGAATATTAATATTAACAACTACAACATACAACATACAACTCACATTCAAGTTTTCGAAAGTCCACAGAATTCATATCAAGGCTTCAAACATAATTAAATCTTTTGTTTACATTTCTGGGTAACAGGGATAGGAAAACGGCAATTCTTATTGCCAGAAACTAATATTCATTCACCTGGGTTTTTCATTTGATCTCCAAAAATTACTTTTTTGGTTGACATTTTTGGGTAACACGAAAGGGAAAAGCGTAGTTCTTGTTACCAGAAACCAATATTTATTCATCTGAGTTTTCTCCGTAATCTCTAAAAATTCCTTTTTAGCGCTCGTTTCTTTGTAGCAGTTACTGTAAACCTTTTTTCCCAGTCTATTCATATTCTATTTTTGCTTTAATTTCCCAAGATAATTTTGAGCTCATCAGAATTCATACTTTTCAAAATGTCTTGACTTGTACGTTGGCATGATGACACTTTTTTGTTATGTATAGCAGCATTTACTAGGAAAAAACATCGATTCTTTATATATATATATATATATCAGTTGCAAAGTTTGAATTTTCTGTTCCCTCATACTCATCTATTTATCACCTTTTCCTGGAACTTGTCTCTCTATCCAGGCTGACTTCCCTTTGGAAACCTTCTGAGTTTATATCAGTCTGCTGACTCTACTCATAAGAGTTTTCAGCCGAAGATTTAAAGAACCAACATAATTTCATCTTATAAGAACCAGGATCTTAACATCACCTTAGAAAAGTCACAGCTTCTCCATTCTTTGAATCTGCGTGTCAGCAAAGTCAGCCGAGCTAAGATAATTAACTAAATTAATGAACTATTGTGAACCTGGGGCATATTTCTCTACTTTGAAGTAGACTTTTATATATAAAATTAATCCTTTATTCACCCAATTAAAACCTTGGCTCGGGCTTCTTGGAACACGAGTTACGAGAAACTGTTTCAGAAAGAATTCTCAGTTAATTTAAGATCACTTTAAACATTTTCCCCGAGGCTGGTCGACTAAAAATGACTAATAGTAACAATGAGTAACTAGCAACAGCATCATTTTTTACTCAGGTTTTAATGGGTAGGAGATTAAACTCTATTTAAAAAGTTAGACTGGTGGGCTGCGTCTTACAGATAAGATAACTATGTCAAAGGTATACTAGACAGGATTAGAAAGATTTAACTTTGCTATTCATAATTTCTGAGTATGGAGCCATTATCCTGAATAAAGATGACATATAAATTTTCCTGGAAGCTTTTACCACAAGAAGGCTAACTTTCCCTAACAGACTTCTAAGTTTTACACCTTCTAAAGTTAGTGATCTTAACTGCTTTTAGCCGCCTAAATATAAAAGACAGTCTTTATTTACCATATTAGAAGCCTTAGTATGAATAAAGTGATAACATAACATAGACACAATCTGCAATAATTGATTGGTAGGTAATGCCCCTAGGTACTTATAGCTGTGATATTAAAGAACAGAAGGCGAATTTAACATACTAAAACTTCTCGAATTAGAAATATATAAACAGTCAATTATATCCTCATAGCATCTTAGTTGTTGACACCAGTCAAATGTTAGCTGTATCTGTCTGTCAATGTGAGAACTGATTCTTGTGGTACAAAAGGAGGACCCAGTTAGTATGGAGAAATGTCACCTTTACATTTGATAAACAGATTAGTTACTGGTGGATAAATGTGATTTTTTTTGGTTATGTAGTAGCATCTGACCCAAGATAGTATTATTATTATTATTATTATTATTATTATTATTATTATTATTATTATTATTATTATTATTATTATTATTATTATTATTATTCAGGAGATGAACCCCATTCATACGGAGCAAGCCCAAAGAAGCCACTGATTTGAAATTCAAGCTTCCAAAGAATATTACAGTGTTCATTTGAAAGAAGTAACAGAATGTAATAGGAAATACAGAAAGAAGTGATCAATTATTAGAAAATTAAAATTAATATAAATTTGCAAAGTAATAAATAAATGTTACGAAATTCTGTAAATTTGGAATCCCAGATTTATTGCCGGTCCATAAAAATAAAAATAATCCCTCTCATTCAGAGTACGAAGGAAGTGTCATTTCGTACAATATTGTACAGTATCGAGAACAGATGGTAATAAGCTTGACGTATTTTAGTCATATAACCTTTACTCTATGCTGGACTCCTTGTAGTAATATAGTTTTCTATGATCATTAACGAAATATAAGTTTAATAAGAAAAAAGGGAGATTTAAAATGGAGATACATCTCGAAAGAAAAATAAAAACTTCCTAATTGAAGAGTCAGACTTTGAGTGTACAAAGATTCTACAGATTTCAAAGAAGAAACTAAGTTTTTTTTTTATACATAATTACGGTTCATTTAAAATTCTAAGTCGGGAATGTGACGTTAATTTTGCCGCCATTTTCTCATGGAAAGTTTTGTTATTTAAAACACTTTTGAAAATGTGATATTTTACTCTAGATCAGGTTTAGATCAGAATGTGGCACTAGACTCTTTACTTATGACTGAAATATGTGTATTGAAACCGTTTTCCGTACTGTTCTATTGGCTGCGAAAAGAAATTTATATATGAAACATTGCAAAAGTCTAAAACATTTCAACGGGGACTTGGGAGATGCTACGCAAAGTCTGATAACCTGAGAAGAATAATATCCGTCTATCTAACAACACTAACGTGGAACTGTGGCATCGTCAACAGCGGCGAAACTGTGACACATCGCCTCAGGTCAGGTGTGACACTTACATGAAGGTGATCTGGAAGGGCGAATCCGGGCAAGGGTCATTGTCCATACCGGGTCGTCCTCGCTTCCCGAGGACGTTCCTCAGCACGACCAGGACCAGGGTGACCCCGAAGACCAGAATGCCCGCGGAGATGGTCAGCTGGAGGTACGAGAAGAGGAATAAGCAAGTTTAAGTGACGTGATTTACAGGACTTCGCTATTCAAGTTATGAAAAGTTAAGTATACCTTAGTTTAACCAGACCACTGAGCTGATTAACAGCTCTTCTAGATTAGATTTATTTTACGTGGCTAAGAACCAATTGGTTATCTAGCAACGGGACCAACAGCTTATTGTGGAATCCGAACCACATTATAACGAGAAATTAATTTCGATCACCAGATATAGGTTCCTCTAATTCTTCACTGGCCGGTCGGAGAATCGAACGCGGGACCAGCGGAGTGCTAGCTGAGAACGATACCCACCCGTCCAATGAGGAACTATTCAAGTTACGGACACCTTAGCAAGATACAGAACGAGTGAGAACTCCTTACGATTATCGGGAGAGGGACAGGCGGCGTGGGCGTGGTGGTGGCGGCGGGAGAAGCGGGCGCCTTGGCAGTCGTGGGCGTGTGAGTGTGATTGGAGGGAGTGATGAGGACGCAGGGGACCTCCGGCGCCGGAGGCCGCGTTGGGAAAGGCGAGAGGCTCCTGATAGGTCGACTCTGAGGATCTATCTCGAAGGCTTCGCCCTTTTCGCAGCTGTCGGGTTTGGGCCTCTGGTTCAGGATGTAGGAGAAGCGGGCGGTGCCGTGGGCGTTGCTGATCTGCAGCTCGTAGTGGCCGGTCTTCTTGCCACCGCCCATCTTGTCCGGGAATCTCAGGTATCCTGCAGGAGGAGAGGAAGAAGAAGAGGAAGAAGAAGCGTAAGATATCAGTATCCTTCGTCAGGGGCCAAATGACGCGAAAGTGAGTCAAAACCTTCATTCGTCTGAAACTGAATGACGCTTAAGTGAGTTAAACCTTCACTTGTCTGAAATTGAATGACGCAAAAGTGAGTCAAACCTTCACTCGTCAGAAGCCGAATGACGCCAAAGTGAGTCAAAACCTTCACTTGTCTGAAATAGAATGACGCGAAAGTGAGTTAAAACCTTCACTTGTCTGAAACCGAATGACGCGAAAGTGAGTCAGACCTTCACTTGTCTGAAACCGAATGACGCGAAAGTGAGTCAGACCTTCACTTGTCTGAAATTGAATGACGCGAGAGTGAGTCAAAGCCTTCATTTGTCTGAAACAGAATGACGCGAAAGTGAGTCAAACCTTCACTCGTCTGAAACCGAATGACGCAAAAGTGAGTCAAACCTTCACTCCTCTGAAACCGAATGACGCGAAAGTGAGTTAAAACTCGTCCTAAACCAAATAACGTGAAAGCGAGTCACATAGCCAACGGCGTTCCCCTCACCTTGCATGTAGGACGAATGAGGACCCGTCTCGTTGTAGTAGTGCATCAGGTCCCTGCCCTTCCGTCGAAGGACATGGGGTTCCCCTTGCACGGGTAATACCACCAGGTTATGTTCCTCGGGGGCTGAGCCTGGGCCACGTACTCGAATTTCTCGTAGACGGCCGATTTTTCGAACTGCGTCCAGCAGATCTGGGGAGGCAGCGTAGATTCCTGCGGAACGCCTGGTGACGTCACGAGGAAAAGATATCAGTTTAATGTGAGTTTGTACTGATGGTAACTGATGATATTTATTTATTAATATTTATTTTCTTAGGGCAAATGTGAAATTGCTATGGTAGAGAAAATATCCTGAAATACTATAGATAGGAAGGCAAAATTCACTATAAAAACTTTGTAAGCAAGGCTAAAGAGGTGTCTAAATGAATACACTTGACAATGTGCAATTTTTAAGTGAATAATACAAAATTATGGTAATTTAATCACATTCACCAATTTAGATATTACTAATGATAAAAAGGTATGAATATCAGGTACATAATACAAGGACACTGTACATCCAAGTACTTTATAACCTAACCAATACAGTAACCAACTTAGATATTACTGATAAAAACAAGTGGATATCAGGTACATAATACAAGGACACTGTACATCCCAGCACTTCATAACCTAACCAATGCAGTAACCAACTTAGATATTACTGATAAAGACAAGTGGATATCAGGTACATAATACAAGGACACTGTATGTCCCTGTAGCTTATAACCTAACCAACACAATAACCCGAACACAGAACTGGACAGACATTGCAGAAAGACACTTACAGACAAAAAAAAAAGACTCAGACATGTACAAAGACATTATATCTCCCTACACCTTATAACCCACACGATACATTAACCCAAACACAGAACTGAACAAGGGACTGCAGAAAGACACTTACAGACAAAAATACAGACTTGAAGAGACTTACGCACAAAAATACAGACTTACAGAGACTTTCCCAGACTCGCACAGACTTACTCAGATCGATCTGTTCCAGACTGACGTATCTGTTGTTCTGCGAAATACAGACCAGGGGGTCGTAAGTGCTACTGCTGCTGCTGCTGGGGGTGCCACTACTGGAGGAGGGGGAGGGGGAGGGGGAGGAGGAGGTGTAGGTGACGTTGAGAGTCGAGACGAAGGTGAAATTGTCCGGCCGTTCTTCCTGCACGCTTATGATGACCAAGTGAGCTGGGACGTTCCAGTCGATCTGGATTCCAGGGAGAGAGAGAGAGAGAGTGAGTGTGAGAGTGAGCGTGAGAGTGAGTCAGAGAGATAGAGAGAAGATTTAGGAGAGAGAGAGAGTGTGTATTGAGTCAGAGAAATAGAGATTAGGAGACTTTGAGACTTTAAAAAACACAAATTGGAGAACGAATTTTTAAAAGAAATCTTCAGAGAGAGAGAGAGAGAGAGAGAGAGAGAGAGAGAGACTGAAACTTGAAAAATAATTCAAATTGGAGATCAAATATGTTTCAGAAATCCCCAGAGAGAGAGAGAGAGAGAGAGAGAGATTTAGGAGACTCTGAAACTTAAGAAAAAAAAACACAAATTTGAGAACGAATTTGTTTAAGAAATCTGCAGAGAGAGAGAGAGAGAGAGAGAGAGAGAGACTTTGAAACTTTAAAAAACACAAATTGAAGATCAAATATGTTTAAGAATTCTCCACAGAGAGAGAGAGAGAGAGAGAGAGAGAGAGGATGTGGATTTCTTAAATATATTTATTCTCCAATTTGTCATTTTTTTTTAGAGTTGTTCGCGTCTTTGGCGTCACAGAAATGGTGGCTGGTGATGTCGAAAGCATCACTACACGAAAATAAGGAAGAGGCCAAACTGGGATTAGTTGGGAGAGAAGATAGGATAATAAAAAATAATAAAAACTAAAATAGGATTATTCCAAGATTGTCAAAAATAATTATGATTCTAGAATGAGAAGGCAGCGAGTGTTATTTGCCAAATCGGCGTCACATAATCGAAGGTTACCGATGTCCAAAAGAGGTTCAACATAGTGCTTCACACAACATTTTCTTATAAATTTTAGAAAATAAAATTATTAAGAAACTCGAAAAAAAATTCACATGACAAAATTTGGTGATTTTTTTTTTTAAATTACAAGAAAATTCAAGCAAGTAAAAAATGCACCGAAGTTTCTTCGGCACAATCGAGTTTTCTTTATTGCGTATAATCAAGGCCACCGAAAATGGATCTATCTTTCGGTGGTTTCGGTATAATGCTGTATGACCCGAGGCCTATGAAACTCTCAGCCGGCCATGATGGCCTGTCCTATGTCGTTGCCAGGAGCACGATTATGGCTAAATTTAACCTTAAATAAAATAAAAACTACTAAGGCTAGAGGGCTGCAATTTGGTATGCTTGATGACTGGAGGGTGGAAGATCAACATACCAATTTGCAGCCCTCTAGCCTCAGTAGTTTTTAAGATCTGAGGGCGGACAGAAAAGGTCCGGACAGAAAATGCGGATGGAAAAAGTGCGGACGGACAGCAAACTAAAAGCAATAATAATTTTTTGTGAAGTTTTAATTTCAAAAAAATCCTTAAAAAAAAGCTTCAGCGAAGTATCTCATCATGAGAGAGGGCGTGTTTGCGCGCGCGCGCGCACGTGCGTGCGTGCGTGTGTGTGTATGTGTGTGTGTGTTTGTGTGTGTATTCTCAGGTCTTAAGAAACTTCTTCCAAATATCATAAAGCACAACTTTCTTCCTGAAGGAGGAGAGAGAGAGAGAGAGAGAGAGAGAGAGACTCGCAGAAGCCATTAACGCCTTGTGGGTCGGGCACAAGTATCACTCTTCATGACTTTGGAAACTAAGAAAAGGTTGAAAGAAGAAGAGCGCTGGACTTGAAATAAAGAGAGAGAGAGAGAGAGAGAGAGAGAGAGAGAGAGAAGCGTGACTAAGTTTAAAAGGAAAAAGAGTGATAAAGAGTACAAGGAATTTGAAAGGAATTGGAAGAGAGAAATAAATTCAACTCACTTGTCGTTCTCTCATTTTTTTCTCTTTTTTCAATGTGGCCAATAATAATAATAATAATAATAATAATAATAATAATAATAATAATAATAATAATAATAATAATAATAATAATAATAATAACAGGAAAAAAGAGAGGAATAAAACGAGAATCTATAATATACTTAAAATCTGTAAAAGTTAGAATTATAGAAAACCATAAACAGAAAGATAAAAAAAACTTGAGAAGTTCTATTAAAAATTATATTCATGCGAACAGAGACGAAACATAAAGTTAAATAAACAGTAAAATGAGAATCAAAATCAGGAATGAGTCCTGGAAAACTTGTAAACAGTAATAGACAATGACAGACGTCACTTTTGACAGTAATGGACGTGAGCGACAGGACCGAGAGAGAGAGAGAGAGAGAGAGAGAGAGAGAGATGTGCAATTGGAACTTCGAAAGTTGAAGCGTAGATGCAATGCATTACTAACCTAATATACAATTCTCCTTGCATTTTGATAATTGACTGACATTGTCTTTTATCTATTTATGCATTAATGTGTTAGCCTATATTTTCTTTTTTAATAAGTGTATTCCCCTTGACATCCTGTTACTTCTCTCTATTGAATACCATACTCTTTGGAAGCTTGAATTTCAAGTCAATGGCCCCTGTGGTGGGCTTGTTCCATATGGATAGGGTTCATCTTCTGAATAATAATAATAATAATAATAATAATAATAATAATAATAATAATAATAATAATAATAATAATAATAATAATATGGTGGTTGTTATACATCACTGCAGTCCCTTTATTTCTTTGTATATTTATATATCAAAGGTTGCTATACACCAAAAAGCTATCCCTTTTTGCCTTGTGTAAGCTAAGCTTTTATCTGACAGGGAAATAAGGAAAAATAATTGTTTGTATATGTACCCTGGAGGACAAATCGCCTTCTTTCTTCTGAACCTCCCCAAGAAATCACATTATTTCTTCGTATATATATATATATATTTTTTTTTTCGACGAAGAACTTCCTATATACAAGGCACTTTAACACTTTGCCTTGGGTACACCATGCTTTTACCTGACAGGGAATAGGGAAAATAATGATTTTTATCAGGGGGAACAAGTACAGATATATATACAGGTTATTGGAAAGCAATTAAGCGTGAATGCGCTCGTTGGGGCAGATCTGATGCAAAACCAGCTGATATTGAGAAATGTATCGGTGGCGCCCGGGGCACGGCCACGACTTGGAAGATGATATGAGAGAGAGAGAGAGAGAGAGAGAGAGAGAGAGCCAATGGCTGAGAGAGACAGAGAGAGAGAGAGAGAGAGAGAGAGAGAGAAAACGACTGCGTAAGAGAGCCCATGGCTGAAGAGAGAGAGAGAGAGAAAACGACAGAGTATGAGAGAGAGAGAGAGAGAGAGAGAGAGAGAAAGAGAGAGAGAGAGAGAGAGATCAAAGGACCGGACTGTATCCCCAATCAATATCCTTGACGTTGCACTCTTCTGATTCTTTGTTTCCCGACTATTTACGCTTTT